>CM076578.1:493629939-493664939 GCA_034641835.2 Pinus albicaulis
CATGAGGAATTCCTTTCCATACATTATGATGCATACCTTTCTTTGGCAGAGGAGTTCACTTGGGAGGGCATCCAGCATGAAATATTTTAGCATATGGATAGATGCATAGCCTAGATGGTGATATATAGGAGGTCACAACCACTTCCCTACTCATTGGAGGTGAGGGAAAGATTCTAGTTGAGCCATTTCATCTCAAGATCTCAAGTACATGGTGGAGGAGGTATAATTTCACATTTTTTATTGTACTTCTTTTCCTTGTTTGAGCAGCATGATGTATCAAGAAGGGTTCTCTCTTCTTGCATATTGTATGATGATGTACTTGCAGCTACTTGTAGCATTGATTTTGGCTATATTTTTGGTGGTATATGGGGGAAGCCACATGACTCTTATTGATCAAGTCAGGTCTTGTAGAAAAATGCTCAAGTAAATTGTAAATTGGCTAGGCAAAATGAATGGAAAGAGCTCGGAAAAAATGATCCTCGTAGACATGAGCGGCGCAAAACCTGACGCGTGTAGAGAAAGTTATTGACTTTGGTTGCAATTGATTAAAAATATTAGAATTGACTTTACAAAAAAATTTATTAAAAAAAGAATATTCCACAGAATAATGCGGGAATATTTTGGTGGCTGCCAATCAAGTAGCCATAGTTCCTAAACACGCATTATTTTAAGTGCCAATGGCAATTCAAAATTATTGTGTTCTAGTCGAGTTGATGATCAGAAGATACTAGCGAACGCTCGCCATTGGGCCATGGTGGTTCTTGTTAAACCATGCTCCCTGAATTATATTTAAACTTATGGTTCATTTCGGTGGATAATACCGTGGGTCATGGTCACGTGCATTCCGACGGGAGTTTAATTTAATATATGGTTTGAACATTAGTCAGCGCCGAACATAACTCAAAGTTTTAAAACGAATTCTGTTCGGCGCGGTCCTATGGACCTTATCCACCAGCCCTCCAATTCAGCAATAAATTTGGTGGTTCCCCCCAATTTTAGCACCCATCTCCTAATTTTTCGGACTTATCTGGAGTTGCTCCACATTTAGTGGAGCTTTTCAAGGGGACACTGGGCAAAACTTCAGTTAGCCATAACTTTGGCTAGGGAAGTCCAATTGAAGCAATTTTTTTTTTGATTTTGGGTATTGAATCATTTGGGAGTTGTTGGGATAGGTTGCAGAGCCATCAAGGCACTCTATCAGGGATTTTATCAGCGAATTTTCTTGTGGAGCCACTAGGGCTTGGTGAAAGATCAGCTGTATTGGACTATACTCATCCATTTGAGGTGAATGAATAGTTGATTTTTACTATTTTATGTCATTTGTTTCTGAATTTGCAGCTATTTTAGCCTTTTGAGGCTTTCTTCATAGTGTAATATTTATTTTGAGCATTAATGAAAGAGGGAAAAGCCTATTTGGAGGCTTTTGGACCGAGCAGAGGTAGCCCAAGAGAGGGGTGAACTGCTTAAACAAATGCTTACTGTTATGCTATGCATTTTTGCTGCCATATTCCAGATTTTACTACATTAAATAGTAATTTTTAATAAGTCCACTTATCCCAATGAGACTTATATAGTGATCAAAACTCATTAGTTTCACTTCAAACCACATTACTTCCATTGCAGAATACTTGAACTTGCTTATTCACACATAAATTTTAGTTAATGAATATTTTTAAAACATAAAAAAATACTTTCATTGACAGATCGATTTAGTGTTTACCTTATATTTCTTTAGGCAGAGCCAGTAAGAGGGCCAGAAGCTTCTGGTTTCACCCTCTCTAGTAAAGGTGAAATAACCAGTAAATACCCCTACTGTCTATCTTTGTATAAGAAATATTTTGTTCGCTGATTGATTGGTATGGGGGGGGGTAGGTTTTACCTTAGGTTGTGAAAATTTATTGCAAGAAAGATTGTGTTCGTACATAACTATATACTGCTTACTAGGCTGAAATTGCAAAGAGGGGAAGGTCAATTGGTTAGAGAACAAGTTAATTCTCAACCAAGGAGGGCTAGAGTGCCATTACATCCACCTTCCATTTCATCCTCACTAGCCTTAGAATCAGCCACAAACATGTCTTCGAGAGAAGGAGAAGTACATGAGGAAATGGATCCCAAGGAAGAAGAAAGAGTCTTTAGAAAAGCTTTCTTGGACTTGACTGAGATGGTTAGGATGCTATACCAGAAGAGAAATTATAGGATTGCTGGAGAAGGGTCTAAAAACCAAAAAGAAGGAGAGGATTCCTTAGGAGGAAATAAGGGTAATGATCAATCAAAGAAATGGAATGGAGGAAATGGTGATCCATCATCTCCATCATCATCTGCTTCCTCGTCATCATCTTCTTCGACTTCAGTAAATCAATCACATAAGTCGAAAACCACTGGTAAAAATCCTTTTCTAAAGCTTGATGTCAAATTTGAGTTGCCAATGTTTAATGGTGAATTTAATGCAAAGAAATTAGATAATCTGATTGAGCAGGTTGGAAGGATATCTAAGAATTGATTTTTGTGATGATATTTTAAAATTTGAATTATTTTACTCTTTGAGAATGGATGGGCTTGACTTTGGTTGGTGGGAAGCCAAGACCAAGGAGGAAATTAAAAAGAATGGTAAGATAACTCTAACTTGGAATGAGTTTATTACAGCTATTAAGAAACAGTTTTATCCTCTTGCTCACATTCAGAAAGAAATCATGAATTGGAAAAATTTTAGGCAACTTAAGGGTCAAAATGTGCAAGATTATACCCAAGAGTTTAGAAGGAGAGCACTTCTACTTGGAGTAGACTTACAAAGTCAAGACACCTTTTTGAAATGCATAGAAGGTTTGCACAGTTACCTGAAACATACTATCCTTATGTTTAACCCTACCAGCTTAGATGAAGTCTTTGTGCAGGCTACACATTTAGAAGCTAGAGGAAAGAATACTTTCGATGAGGGTAGAAACAAGACTTTCAAAGGAAAGAACAAAGAAAAAAAAAAAGGAAAAGGCAAGAAAAATGCATCTATCAAACAAGAGGGTGAAAAGGTCATTTGTAAACATTGTTCAAAGAGTGGCCATGAAGAGAAAAACTGTTGGAAACTTCATCCTGAAAAGAGAAACCAGTTTAACAAAAACAAGGGAAAGAATAAACATGCAGCTACTACAACTACACCACAATATTTAGGTGATGATTCAGTTGACGAAACAAAAATTGCAGCCATGGGTTTGAAAAGTTTGAAAGGGAAGGAAATTTAAACTCAAGCAAGTGCTAGTTCTTCAAACTGTCATACGCAAGCTCCTAATGAGGAAGAAAGAATTGAACTGTTCAATGTGAGGGTAGTTTCAAAACATACCAAAATTGACACACTGTTTGATAGTGGGTCACAAGCTAACCTCATATCTGAAGACTTGGTCAAGCAGCTTAAACTTGAGACCATTCGACATCCGAAGCCTTATCTACCTGGGTGGATATGCAAGGATGCCAACTTGCAAGTCTCAAGGAAGTGCATATTGCGCTTTGCAATAACTGCACACTTTATTGACACAGTTGAACTTGATGTGGTGCCGCTTGATATATCTGGTATTGTTTTGGGAAGTCCTTACTTATTTGACAGGAAAGCGATCTTCTATCGCCATGAAAACAAATATCATCTTTTCAAATATGGCAAGGAGTTTATTGTCAAAGCTCATCGCAAGAAGACAAATGTAGCGATGGTAAATGCGGGATAGGTAAAAAGGCTAGTCAATTCAAGCAAGAGTTTTGTACTTCTTATGGTCAAGCCAAAGGTTGATGTGAATCATGAGTCATTTGAAAATTGTGATGCAAAGCTTAAATCTGATTTATATGATGTACTTGATGCACATCATGAGATTTTTCAAGAACCAACAGGTTTGCCTCCTAAAAGGGAGATTCAGCATGAAATCCATTTACATCCAAATTGTCCTATTCCTAACATAGGCATGTATCGCATGTCTATTATGGAGAATGCTGAAATAAAGAAGTAGATTAAAGATTTGTTGGATAAGGGTTTCATAAGGCCAAGCACTTCGTCATGTGGGTCACTGATAGTGTTGATTCTGAAGAAAGATGGAACTTGGCGTATGTGTGTTGACTTCAGAGCTTTGAACAAGATAATGGTAAAGAATAGTTACCCACTTCCAAGAATAGATGATTTGTTAGATCAGCTGAAAGATGCAAGATTTTTCACTAAGTTAGACTTAAGAAGTGGTTATCATCAAGTGAGGATTGAAGAAAGTGACATTTGGAAGACAGCTTTCAAAACCAAACAAGGACTCTTTGCGTGGCTTGTGATGTCGTTTGGTTTATGCAATGCACCTGTAACTTTCATGCGGGTAATGGATGACGTCTTACGTCCTTTTCTTGATGATTTTTTTATTATCTACTTAGATGACATCTTGATTTTCAGCAAGACAAGAGAAGATCATGTCATGCATGTCAGTAAAGTACTTGATGTTTTGAAGAAAACTCAGTTATTTCTTAAGATGTCAAAGTGTGGATTTGGAAAGACTTCTTTGGTTTATTTGGGACACATAGTAGGTGGAGGCGATTTGAGAATTGATCCTTCCAAAGTAGAAGCCATTGTGAATTGGCCTACTCCCAAGTCCATTACAGAGGTGAGAAGTTTTTTGGGTGCATCTCAGTATTGGAGAAAGTTTATTGCTAACTTTTCTGCCATAGCAGCTCCTATGCATGCAGTGACAAGTGTGAAGCGTGCTTTCCAATGGGGAATTAAGCAAAAAAAATCTTTCGAATCTTTGAAAGAAAAGATCAGTTCAGCTCCGGTTCTTGCATTACCAGATTTGAGACAGCCATTCGAGATTCAGACAGATGCTAGTGATTATGCCATGGGGCAGTTCTTTTACAGCATGGTAAGCCTATCGCTTTTCATTCTAAGACATTTAATGGTGTTGTTGTGAATTATCCTACATATGATAAGGAATTTTATGCGTTGGTACAAAGCGTCAAAAAGTGGAAGAACTATTTGATGGGAAAAGAAACAATTATTCATACCGACCATTAACCTTTACAGTATTTGCAATTGCAAAGTAAATTGCAGCAGTCACGACATTTCAGATGGATGGGTTTCCTACAACAATTTCACTTGGTAATAAGGTACAAGAAATGTATTCTCAATAAATTTGCTGATATGCTTTGAAGGCCTATTATTAGTGCTAGTATTCTTCTTAAGAATGATTCTATTGTACATGAAAGCTACATAGAACAGTATGCATCAGATGAAGATTTTAAAGAGGTGTATGCTAACTTGAGTAAAGGGAATCATGTTGAGGAGAATGACTATCATTTGCATAACAATTTGCTGTTTCACTTGGGAAAGTTATGTATACCACAGGGAGAGAGATTAAGCATGATGAGAGAAGCTCATTCTTCTCTTATTGTTGGTCATTTTGGTGTAAGCAAAATTGTGGCACATCTACAGAGGTATTGTTATTGGCCTCGCATGGTAGATAGTGTTACACGTTTCATTAGAGGTTGTTCATTATGTGCTATAAGCAAGCCTATCAATAGGAAGCTTGGATTTTATACACCATTGCCTGTACCTTCTAGACCATGGGAAAGTGTTTCTATGGATTTTGTTTGGGGGTTACCATTATCTAGAAAGCAGCATGATTATCTTTTTGTAGTAGTTGATTGTTTCAGCAAGATGTGTATTCTTATGCCATGTAAGAAAAATATAACTGCTGAACAAACTGCTGATTTATATTTTCAACATGTATGGGTTCATTATGGCTTGCCTACTTCTATTGTTAGTGACATGGATTCCAGATTTGTTGGAAATTTTTGGTCAAATCTATGGAATATGATGGACACCAAGTTGAAGAAGAGTACTGCTTTCCATCCGCAAACAGATGGCCAAACAGAGGTAGTGAACAGAACCATTGTGCATATTTTGAGAGGGTATTGCAGCAAGCATCCCAAGCTTTGGGATGAGCATTTGCATTACATTCAACATGCTTACAATCGGTCCAAGCACTCTTCTACAAATACTTCGCCATTTGAAGCTTGTTTTGGATATTTGCCTAAGTCACATTAGCATTCATTCTTGAAAAGGATATTTCCATTGATGGGCATAGTGACATTGACAAAGCTCGCATGTTCATCGAAATAATTCAGCTCATTCATCAGCAAGTTCAAGGACAGCTTGAAAAGAGTCAAGGCAAGTACAAAGAAAGACATGACAAACATAGAATTGATCACAAGTTTCAGGAAGGAGATGAGGTATGGTTGCATATAAGTAAGGATAGAATGTAAGGAGAAGGTAAAAAGCTGAAGCCTATTCGTTATGGTCCATTCAAAATCCTTAAACAAGTTGGAAATAATGCTTTTCAACTAGATTTGCCTTCATACATGCAAATGTATTCCATTGTTAATGTGGAGAATTTACGTTTGTATGAACCTCCTCTTATCAATGATTCTGAAAATCATGTTCAGCTACCATCCATAGAAGATTTCTCGCCAGAATTTTTGGATGAGTTGAAAGAAGATGCAATCCTTGACAGAAGGACACGCACTTCAAGGAGGGGAGATGTTGATTATCTAAGGGTTGGTCTAAAAGGCACTAAACCAAGAAAAGAAAAGTGGATGGAGTTTGAATAGGTGTGGAGGCTGTATCTTCACCTTCTTAACAGTTAATTGAAATCTTTTGAGGGTCCAAAATCTTCCCATTTGGGAGGTGTGATCAGGAGATCCGGTCTCTTGTAGAAAAATTCTCAAAAATGAAGTTGCTCAGAATTGGTCCAAACCATAACGACTAGAAATATCTCGGAAAAACGATCATGTAGATGTGAACGGTACTAAAAACCGACGCCGTATGAGAAAGTTATTCAGCTTTGAAGTTTGCCAATTTCAATTAAAAAATGGCCAAAATTGACTTTACAAAAAATTTTATTAAAAAAAGAATATTATAGGAATATTTTGTGGAATATTCCACAAAATATTTTGCGGAATATTCCGGTGGCTGCCAATCAGAGGGTGCCACGTGGTCAGCCCGGAGGCCGCCACGTGGCCCCAAGGTCAAACAGAAATGGCAATTAAAAATTATTGTGTTCTAGGCAAGGTTCGACCCCGGGTCGGGGCAGTGCCATCGGAGCGGCCTAACTGTTGGGCCACGGTAGTTCTTGTTAAACCATGCTCCCCAACTTATATTTAAACTTACGGTTTGTTTGCGTGGATAATACCGTGGGTCATGGTCACGTGCATTCCAGCGAGAGTTTAATTTAATATATGGTTTGAACATTAGTCAGCGCCGAACATAACTCAAAGTTTTAAAACGAATTCCGTTCGTTGCGGTCCTATGGACCTTATCCATCAGCCCTCCAATTCGGTGGTAAATTCAGTGGTTCCCCCCAATTTTAGCGCCCGTCTCCTAATTTTTCAAACTTATCTGGAGTTGCTCCACATTTAGTGGAGCTTTTCAAGGGGACACTGGGCGAAACTTCAGTTAGCCATAACTTTGGCTAGGGAATTCCAATTGAAGCAAATTTTTTTTTGATTTGGGGGTATTGAAGCATTCTGGAGCTGTGGGGATAGGTTTCAAAGCCATCAGGGCACTCTATCAGTGATTTTATTAGCGAATTTTCTTATGGAGCCACTAGGGCTTGGTGAAAGATCAGTTGTATTGGACTATACTCATCCATTTGAGGTGAATGAATAGTCAATTTTTACTGTTTTCAGTCCTCTATTTCTGAATTTGCAGCTATTTTATCTTTTTGAGGCTTTCTTCATAGTGTAATACTTATTTTGAGCATTAATGAAAGAGGGAAAAGCCTATTTGGAGGCTTTTGGACCCAGCAGAGGTAGCCCAAGAGAGGGGTGAACTGCTTAAACAAATGCTTACTGTTATGTTGTGCATTTTTGCTGCCATATTCCAGATTTTACTACATTAAATAGTAATTTTTAATAAGTCCACTTATCCCAATGAGACTTATACAGTGATGAAAACTCATTAGTTTCACTTCAAACCACATTACTTCCACTGCAAAATACTTGAACTTGCTTATTCACACATAAATTTTGGTTAATGAATTCTTTGCAAACATAAAAAAATAATTTCATTGACAGATCGATTCAGTGTTTACCTTATATTTCTTTAGGCAGATCCAGTAAGAGGGCTAGAAGCTTCTGGTTTCATCCTTTCTAGTAAAGGTGAAATAACCAGTAAATGCCCCTACTGTCTATCTCTGTATAAGAAATATTTTGTTCACACATTTCAGATCACTTGGTGTGCACCATTGCACCACATTGTATCTTCATGTTTCCATCTTATGAGATGACTGTGGTAGCAAACAAGTGGCTGGTGAAGCACTTGTTATTTTTTGTTTTGAGGAAGGCATGGAATGCACTACGTTGGTTCCTTGTGTGGAACTTTCATTCACTCTCTGGTTGTCATTTGACAGCTTGTTTTCATAGTATTTTGCTTCCATATATTGCTGATATGTTTGTACTCATGGGAAGCTTTGTTTTGAGAGTGGAATTTGAGATGGAGATGCCCATTGGGAGTATGATTCTCCCTATTTTACATGTTTTATGTTTCAGGAGAAACAATGGGCACACCATGACAGCCACAACACACCTCTTTCCTTCATGTAGGAGGAGCCCTTGGGTGAACTGGCATTCTTGGAGGAGGCACTTCATGGTTGACTTATCTTTTGGGGTAGCTTGGGCCATTTTTGAAGGCCATGACATTGCAGTCCAATATTAGCAGCTCCCTCATACTTACCATAAATGGAGAGAGAAACTACTTGGATGGGAAAACATAAACTCTCCATTCATCCCCAACACATTGCATAAAACCAGGGTTGCAGATTTCTTTGATGAGCTACCTAGGATGGCCCATTTCATTTGGATGATAGCATGGAATGAGATTCCCCATGTGTATCATCACTCCTACCTTGAGGAGGCCATGAGACAACAAGAAGGTTTCCACTTACACCTTCCACCTTTTCATGATGTGAGCCATTTGGTCATGCATATTTGGGAGGAGACATTGGAGGGCAGATTTTTTACAGATTATCTTGAGCAGTGGTGGGGACTATTGATGAGGAGGCCACAAAAGGAGAAGAGGAGAAATTTTTCTCTCTCTATACAGTTGCTTGAGGAAAAGCAACATTTTGGAGGGGAGGACTGTAATGTTCCCAATTTTTAGCCTCAAGCTAAAAGGAACATTAGAGTTAGTAGTAGATGAATAAAATGGGTAGGGAGTCCTACTAACCTCTTTAGAAGAGAAAATAACATTCCTCATGTGAAAAAGGGAAGAATAAATCAGCTGGATTGAGCACCTACAGGTGTGGACAGGATTGGATCATGTTGATTCCGTCATATTTGACTATGTCCACATGCACTATCTAGATACATTGTACCTCCATGATGGACTGCGCAGTTTGAATGGAGAAAAAATTGCATGGGCTAGGTGGCACATATGGATGGGACCCATTGTGGAGAGGAGCACTTGATATATATGGAAATTAGGACAACCATTGTATTCATGCTTGGATTATTATTTGCTTTGGTCTGTTGAGACTTTTTTTTCTCTTGTTGTTTAGTAGGGTTGCAGTGTTTTTTATCACAAGGGTGTTCCCAGTTGGGAATCCCTACCTTATCATCAGGGAAGGAGAGGTTCTTGAGCTTCATTTCATCATTCTGGCATTTTGGCCAAGCTACCTCATTCAACTACAGTGCAGTTTCTATTTAGAGTTGGGTTGTGTTGCAGGGTGCAGCAAATGAGGATCTCTTTGAGCCATTTTGTTAGGTCCCTATATTACTAGTATAGTCCCTTATTGTTATTAGTGTAACCCCCTTATTATTATTATTGTACCCTTTTAACCCCCATTTTTTTATTATTGTGCCCTTAAATTATTATTGTTAGGTCGGCTAGGATTACATTGTGGCCCACTAGGATTACATTATGGCCACATGGACTCCTATATATAGAAAGGAAGTTTTGTAAATTGTATCATCCAAGAATTGTTCATTCATGTAATGTATTGGAGGTTTCCCCCTCGAAGTGGCTTATTTCTAAGGCGTTGATATCTCTTTTCTTCTATTTTTGGAGCTGGTTTCACAACATTTGGTATCAGGCTTTGGATTCTAGAAGGTTCCTCCAAGCAATTAATAGTGGAATTTTCTATAAATTTTTCTCAGTTTAAAAACTAAAATTTTGGTCTGAAAACAAAATGGGAGTTTCCTAGTCAGAATTTCAGCTTGGTTGTAATGTGTTTATATGATCTGCTGGAAAGTTAGGTCTTTCGAGCTCCTAGGGTCATAAATGGAATTTTAAGCTATAAAGTTTTTTCTCACAAGTCTCAAAGCTAGAAATTTTTTAAATTTTGAAAGTGAAATCTGAGAAAATCTAATAAAATTTGACTTGGTTGTAGGTAGGGAGATATGATCATGGAAAGGTAATTATTTCGAACTCTTAGCGTTTCATCTCAAAGAGGTGATCGTAGGAAAAGTTCAATAACTCTCTCTCTGGGGATCGGATTGGAGTGCCGTAAAAATTGGTCACAATTACGCGGACTTTAGTTTCTTGGATATCAATTTTACAGACAAAGGACAAAACTTCTTGGCAACAGCAGTCATAATTTGGATGTACTGCGTTGATCAATAATTAGATGTGGGAGATTGGACACAACTTTGTCTTGGAGAATCCAAATCAGGTCAGACCTGTGGCATTCGAAAGATAATTCAAAGGGCTACGTTGGTACCGAAATTCAAATATTGAAGTTCTACAATCACAAAGATAATCCAATTTCAATATCGAGCTCCTCAAAAGCAAGAAAAAGGTGTGTATTTTTTTCCGAATTGCATAAGTCTTGTTTGAAGAATCAATTTGAATTGATTCCAAGGGCATATTGTAGAATAGATATCAGTATTAGGTTCTAAAATATGCCCCGTAAAAATAATTCAACACCCATTAAGCCTTCATAAGGCTCTACTATGACTCATGAAGATGAAGAATTGCAACATGATCTATCAAAATTACAAGAGCAAGTGCAACAAAATTCACTCTCGCAAAGAGCAACAAAAAATGAAATGGAAGTTTTGAAGAAAGGCGTGGAAGCAAAGATGGACAGTTTGAAGAAAGGCGTGGAAGCTAAGATGGATGGCATGGAAGCTAAGATGGATGACATGAAAGACAACATGGAAAACATGAAGAATGATCTAAAAGTAGACATTGAAGGTTTGACAAAGTTGATACAAGAAATGTTTCCTAATGGTGAAAAGATAGTAGAAGAACCTCATGATGAGAACAAAATAAATGTTAATCGTGATTTCATAAACTCTAATGTTGGCAGGAAGAACCACCATATTCAAAAAATGGATATGAGGAAGTTTGATGGAAAGGATCCTGTAACATGGATACTACAGATGGAGCAATATTTTGATCTCCATAACGTGCAAAACACACAAAAGGTACGCATTGCAACTTTACAGTTAGAACAAAATACATTTGTATGGTATCAATGGCTTTGCTCCCGTAAAAAAATTGTCACTTGGTCAATTTTTACGGAGGAAATGATAGCACATTATGAGGATACAAAGAGCAACACCTTCTTTAGGCAATTGATAAATCTCAAACAAAAGGGTTTAGTGGGGGAGCACATTGAGGACTTCCAAAAATTGAATATAAGGGTAACTGATATTCCAGAGGAACACAGGATTGATCTCTTCATAGCCACTTTAAAGGATAACATCCAACATGAAGTTCGCGTTTTGGAACCTGATTCATTGGAGAAGGCATTCAGGTTGGCAAGAAAAATTGAATGTAAAATTATGGCGACAAGGAAGCCTACCACTCACTTCTATAAAGAAGGAAGTGTTGCTACGCCTAGATTTCCACAACCTACAAGGTTGACACCACAACAATTGGAAGAAAAAGAGCAAAAGGGCTTTGCTACAGTTGTGATAGCAAATACACTAAAGGTCATAAGTGTGCTGAGAAGAAATTATTTTACATAGATTGTGAAGAGGAAGATGAAAATGAACAAGAAGAGGATATACACCAGGAACCAGCCCTAGAAGAGGAAGAAATGAATCCGACCATATCGTGTAATGCACTGGCAGGAATTACCACTCCTCAAACTCTCAAGATAGAAGGAAAAATCAAGAAGAAAAAGGTAATAGTGTTGATTGATTAAGGTAGCACCCATAATTTTATTCATTGTAAGGTAGCCAAGGAATTAAATTGTTTCCTATACCCAGCACCAGAATTTCAAGTGATGGTTGCAAATGGAAGAACTATAAATTGCTCTGGAAAATGCCATAATATCAAGCTAACCATGGGGGAATATGTATTGACTAGTCCAATGCTTGCCATTCCTATAGAAGTGTAGTATTATTACTAAGTACAATGAATTTACTGTTTAGGATAGTAGCTTTAATTTTCAAGAATTTTCTTGAAATTTTTGAAGAAAATTAAATTATGTGTAGTTTTACTACGGCTACAACCATACAAGAAATGTCTAAAGCAAGCTAAGAATGATATGAAATTATCACCAAAGTACTATGGTCGCCTGGTGTTGCAAAAGGTGGTAAGCACAAGTGGAAGCTTCTAACACAACCATGAAAAGGTGCATCGATTCTCCATGAAACGCGATTAAAAGAAGGTTATAGGTGAAAATCGCAGTTCAAACAATATTTCGAACTTGATGAGAAGGAAAAATCATGGAACTGGTGGTCACAGAAACAAGAACTCGACTGCTACAGAATTGATCAATTTCAGAGTATCTCATCAAGTGGAAGAACTTACCCACTGAAGATTCTACATGGGAGGATGATAAGTTTATACAGAAGCACCCAGAGCTACTCAAGCATTGAGGACAACACTTTTTTGAAGGAGAGGGGCATGTTAGGTCCCTATATTAATAGTATAGTCCCTTATTGTTATTAGTGTAACCCCCTTATTGTTATTATTGTTCCCTTGTAACCCCCATTTTGTTATTATTGTGCCCTTAAATTATTATTGTTAGGTCGGCTAGGATTAAATTGTGGCCCACTTGGATTACATTATGGCCACATGGACTCCTATATATAGAAAGGAGGTTTTGTAAATTGTATCATTCAAGAATTGTTCATTTATGTAATGTATTGGAGGTTGCCCCCTAGGTGGCTTATTTCTAAGGCGTTGATATCTCTTTTCTTCTATTTTTGGAGTTGGTTACACAACACATTTATGGGCTTGTCTTTCAGTGGAGATTTTGTCTATGTAATGTTCCTCTTTTAGGAACTTGCTACAACTATGAGAATATCTCAGGATATTCTAGAGTTGGAGCTCCTTTTTCCGAAATATCACAACTCTAATCTAGAGATAGACTGTGGGGACATTTTCTGGATATGTCACCTTCTAATGAAGGGTGAGATCCAGAGGCTACCTGGCCCTTCACAAACTCTGTCTATAGATATGTGAAATTCCTTCCTCAGGAATTGCCCAAAGAATAGGGTTGTAGCAATGTAAGCACATGTATGAACATACAATGGAAGATAGTGTTATTCTATTGAGCCATGGCACATAAAGAAGTAAATGGTTGATCAATGAATAATATAGCAGCAAATGTGTACAATGCTTTGAGGATCCAATCACTAAATCTTGGCAATGAAAGCCTCAACAAGACAAGTACATGAAATGAGACAAAACACTGCTATGTATCCATACCATAGCTATGACTACGCGGTTATGAATGGAGGCTACTTCATACAATATGTAAATACAATGATATATCAATATCATCTCAAATAAAGAGGGGGAGCAAGCTCTCAACCCCTGAAAACACTAGTACAACAATCCTTAGAAGGATTGGCTACAATACATGTACAGAAATGGAAAACACAATAATTTCGGAGTTGCTAGGCAGCAGCAACTCATAAAAAAAATAGGAGGAAATGGTTGAATGAGATCCTCAATCTGAAATTTCCTCCTCCAATGAGAAATCTGAAGTGAAATACTAATTCTTTCACCTAAGATTTAACCCTCCAACTATCTGCAAACCCCTCACAACAAATGTTCTCCAAGAATAATGTTGTCTAAGAGAGGGACTGTGCTGCATATGATGGCAAGTGGTTGGCATGATGCCAAATATGGTGGAATAAGCTTAGAAACCACCATTGTTGATCTCTCAAAGAGATGGAAGCTCTTTTCTCTGAAAAACTAACCAAGGATGGTGTTGTGGAAAACCTCCCCAGCAACACCCAGCAACACTGCACAAACTCCACCTAGAATTGCGCTGATGAAGATGGATGATACTTGACCTTAATGTATGAATATGGGGAATAGAGTGCAATCCTCCAAGAGCTACTCAAGAAGGAGAGGAAATCCTAAACAAGAATTCCCTCGGCAATTCTTGCTAACCAGCAAGATGTTGCTACAAGTCCACCGGACCAAAGATGAATAATACTCAACATGATTTGAAATGGTAGCCTTTCCCTCCTTTTAAACAAAGTGAGATCCTTCTCAATGGTCCCCACTCATTAGGGTTTCCTTCCTCTAGAAGCTTCCCTCCTTATCCCACTGCGCTGGCCCACAATGTGCTCTCCACCTCATGCTACTGCACAGTTTAACTTGGTCAAACTTGACCTAGCCTTCTTGCAAAAGCCCCTTTTCACACATGGAGGTGTGAAATCAAGCTCCAAAAGTGATCCTCCCTCATGAAAAGAGGATTTTTATTCTCTATCCAAGAATAAATGGGTCTGCTACCCATTTTATTCATCTCCTATGTAAAGATGGCAAAATTAATGTTCCAATTTTCTCCATGAAAAATTGGGAACATTACAGTCCTCCCCTCTCAAAGATTGCTTATCCTCAAGCAAGTGCAAGGATAGACTGAGTTCTTCTCTTTTCCTCTCCCTATAGCATCCATGTATGATGATCTTCCCCTAAGGAAAGTGATGCCATCTCATCAATCAAATCTCCACAATGCTCCTCCTCAGCATGTAAGTCAGCTATCAAGCCATCATCATGTAAAGGTGAAATACTCAAGAGGATAGCAAAGTGATGTCTAGAGGTCCCCTTGAAGAATGGGATCTGCAAAAAAATGGGAACTATCTTTCCCATATGGATCCTCCATCTCCAAGCTATGAGCCATGCAAAATGAGTCACCCTCCAGCTAGGCAACTCCTGAAAGCTGTCATCCACCTTTGGCTCTGGCAAAGTAGGTGGGATGAAAATCTGCACATGGTAACCAATGTATCCTACCCCACACTTTCCATCTCTCCACTTATGATAAGTGTAGAGTGCTGGCTGTCCATGGGCTGCAATAATTTTTCCCTCAAGTGGCAAGATGAGGACTAGACCTCCAAATATCTCTCCCCCAACGCTGAAAATCAAGCTGGCCCAAATATCTCCATATATGATGAGTTGGAAGTCATCAACATATGGCATCTTCTCCATCATATGGCTCACCTCATAAAGAAAAAAATTTGTAGTCAAGGTAACCATATCATGTCCCACGTTCCCCTTAGAACATGTGGTGCAAAAAGTGTGAGGAATATCTCCCTCAAAGGACACATCCACACAATGTGTCTCTCTCCCAAACATGCTCCTCATAAAGACAACAACAATAGAACCATAGGGAGCAAAGATGAGAATCATGCTTGCTGCCATATGCAACAAATGTGAAGGACAATGGTCCCTCAGATGCAACCAACTGAGCTTGACCCTCAATTGCAATAGAGACTGATCAAATGAGTGGCTTCTCAACCACCATCTTGCTACTCCAATCTCCTCACACTAGTAGAAAATGGCTAATTAATTACCAAAAAAATGACTAAATTTTGCATATAAATGACTATTTTTCGGTCGATGACCAATAGTAGCTAATTTACAGTATCTTATAACGCGACCAACTTTTAGTCATTTTTAGCTTAGTCATTAATTGGTTATCTCAATTTTGTTGTCTACTAGTATATTTGGTCATTAATTTGATCATTAATTTAGTCAGTGATTTGGTCATTAATTTAGTCATTGATTTGATCATTAATTTAGTCACTGATTTGGTCATTAATTTGGTCTTTAATTGTCACAATTAATGACAAAATATGTTACTATATGATCACCCAAGAAAACCAATTAATAACCAAAGAAATATGACCAAAATGTTGGTCGTGTTATAAGATACTATAAATTAGCTACTAATAGTCATATATATGCAAGTTTTAGTCATAGATTGAAACCAATTAATGACCGAAGAAATATGACTAAATTTTGGTCGTGTTATAAGATATTGTAAATTAGCTACTAATAGTTGTATATATGCAAAATTTAGTCGTCATTTGTAATCACAAATTTATCATTTGCATTAGTCATTTATATTTTTTTTTTAGTTTCATATTCATTATATAAACGACTAATTTAGTAGTTTATATTCATTTCATTTACTTTCATTAATAATCATTATAAATGACTAATTTAGTTGTATATTCATTTTATTTTTGTTCATCATTAATCAATATAAACTACTAATTTAGTAGTTTCAAATTGATTTTGTGTTTATTATGAATAAACATAAATTAATTTGTATGATTTAAAAAATGTCATACAATGTGCATGTTCATCTAATATGAAAACACAAAGTTGCATATGTTAATTACAATATCAAACAATATCAAATGCAACTATAAATAATTTCAACCACTTAAATTATATTATATGAAATGTTAAAGTATTACAATATGGGTTTCCAACTTAATATTGGTTGGACTACAATTTACACACAAAATATGTTTCATCACTTCAAAAGACTTGACCATCAGTCTTTATATGTGTGTCTTATGTGGGATATTGGCTCTAAGGGTATCAACAAACCAGTTCTCCCCTCTCTCTTTTTGCATTTGTCGCTCCAATGTTATTGCTCCCCTCTTTTTTCAATTCCTGCTTCTTACCATCAATACTGAGTTCATTTTCTGAAAACGAAATAAAATACAATTTAGAGTGTAAGACATGAAGGAAAATGAATACTAGAATATAAATTAAATTAGACTATAAATAGTTTATACGACATATACCTCAACATCAACAATGTCAAAGCCATTTTCCCCCATACAAGTAAGAAACTCGAACAAATTTTCTTCATTGGGGCGATAATGGCCACTATAATGTGGCCAGATAACCTGTATAAACAAAGCAAATAAAATGTCACCATATATAGAAAAGAACACCTTAGTAACTTAGTATTCAAATTTCAAGGAAAGCTTAGGAAAATTCATGTCAAATAAGTTATATGCTAAAAAGCTCAAGTTGTAGATAACTTGTGAAAACAAATAATATGACGTGTGATGTTTAATCCTTATCGTTTTATTCACAACAACATTTCATTTTCTAACGCATGAAGTTAGTCAAATACGTCAACAACATTTACTCAAATAACAACATGAAAGTAACCTTTTCTGATAGTCATGAAAATATTTTAACACAAAATAGCTATAAGGATTCCAATAAATATAGCGTAATAGTAATTTCATCTTCAAGCTTTGGTTTTTGTTTAAATGAACATAACACTAAGTATTTTCAATTTCATAGTTAAAAGACAAAACAAAATCAAAAGAAACATCCAAAATACAATCAAACAATAAAGAGAGGATATCATGGAATGGAAATTGCAATTATAAAAGATTTTTTTACCTGTCCACCGATGTTGTGTCTGGCATTCCTAAAACATTTTCTTGCCCAAAATAACCATGAGGTGAAATAATCACAACATTAAAAACCATAGGAATTCCTACTAAAAACATTTTCAAAGTCGATGGCTCAAGTGGCTAAGTGATCTTTAACAGCGAATGAACCATATCCCAGACGTGATATGCATTGTTTCCCCATCCTTTTTCCAATCACATTTCTTGTAACCTACAGCATAGTCAAGTAACAATCAAACAAAGACATTGAAATTTTTTTTTATCTTTTATATCTATAAAATTTGAATATAGATTTGTTTCTATTACAACTCTGTTGAGACCACCTACTCTACAGTCAAAAATAGAAAAGGAGCCATTAGTCATACATACCCATAGTCACTTGTAGGCATGATAGAAGAATAGGTTGAGCCATTAATTAGAATTGCAAAAATAATGAAGAAAGACAATTCATTATCTAGTTAACCAATTGCACATTGAACCCTATATGGATGAGTAGCCCTAAATAAAGCCAGTTTTCTCTATCATATGCCTTGGAAAGACAAAATCACTAACATTGCTTGTAATTTTTTGGTTTGATGTTATAAATTCCTTCTTGGGCTACTCCTATTCCATAATGGATTTGTTTCCAAGGAAGGATGAAAATTTGCTCTAATGACACAAAACTAGCTTAGTGGATTTTGACCCTACATGCACTAATTTTTGCAATGATTTTGTAGATGCAATTACATAGTGATATGGGTCTGAAATCATCTCATTCTTGTCTAATTTTTGGGATTAAAGCCTGAAATGTTGAATTGAAAGCTCCCAAATCGTGCATGTGTATTTTAATTTGTCAGCAATTCTTAGTTGCTCTGTTTGAAGGAAGTCATAGAACCCCTAAAGAATTATATTGTCCTGTGAAGTGGCTGAGGGTTCTTATACTTTTGGAAATAGTGCAAAATTGTTTTTAATTCTTCCTTTCGTATTTGATCCATCAATGCCTCATTACCCACCTCACCTACAAAACTAGGAAATATGAAGTCATCTTTAAGAATCTCTCTTAAATTTATTCTATCAGCCTCTTTATAAATTCCCTCAAAATGGTTTGTTGATGAGAAAATTTCTCCTTGAGATGAGAAACCTTGTCATGAGGCAAATTTCGTTGATAAACACCATCTTAAGGAAATTGTTCATTATAATTATGAGATGTTGAAGAGAGAAAAGATTGCCTATTTAGTAAAGGCTATGCACAAATGTTAGTGATTTGGTACAAGGAAAGACATGGGCAGTAAGAGAATTGTGGATATTCCCTACAACTCTTTTCCAAATGTGACATGTGAGGACATATTCTTATTAGAAAACTTTATTTGAGAATGTGCACCATTTTGAAGGCAAGACTATTTTGGATGTAGGCGGAAGCTCCTGCACCCGACCCGACAGTCCACCTACTTACCTACGACTACGATCTATGTGCTTCCCTATATTGGTACCTCGAGAGCGACCTCCTTGTCCATGTAGTTCTTGCACAGCATCTCGATGCACTTCCTCTATTTTCTTGGGGCCCTCAACTTTCCACCTTTATTGTCATCCATTCCTCCTCAGATCAATTAGATCCTTCAACATGAACCTCAACCTAGAGGGAAGCCCTTGGGTATTGGACAATTTTGTCATCCTATCAAAATAAGCATCAATATGTTCCTTGGCCTTTGAATGGTCAATCATATGACCAATAGTGCTCATCGGTTTTCACAAAGATTCAATATTTTCATCCTTTGCATGCTGAAATTCACCAATTAATTTCCTGATGAATGCATGCATAATTCTTTTGGTCAGCATACTTTATTTATAAATCTCACCAATAAACCTTATATTTCCTAGCATTCGTTGTCGTGCTACAACCTTCTTCTCCTATATTTCTTCTACTAAAAGGATTTTTTCACCATCCTCTTCTTCTTTCTTAGCCTATGCATCTTCTCTTTCATATTTTTCAAATTCTTCCTGACATTTGTTCAAAAGAACTCGCTTGAAAAAAACCTTCTCATTATCTTCATAAAATTCTGATAATCCTACAGCAAGCTGAAAAAATAATTTTGCATACATTTCACAAAAAGTCGGCTCCATCAAGGCTTTGTCAAATATTTGAGATATTATACCATGAAAACATGATGCAGAGTCAATTTTCACTTCTTTGACCTGTTCAAAAAAAATTTCAAATTTTTGGGGCATTAATTTATTGATGGATTTAATTTGTCATTTTTTCAACTGATCCTCACCAAAAACCTTGCCCACTTCATATCGGTTCTCTGATTTATGATTTGTGGGCAGAGAAGTCTATGGAGGAGGAATCAAACCCTTCTGTGAACCAGAAGCATACTGCCACCTATCAGCATCAGAATTATTTCTCATTAGTCCAACTTGTGTAAATGGTGCTTGCACATAAGGCCCTCCAGGAAGGATGCCATTCATACTCATTTGTGTTGCACAAGTATTTCTTACAAAGCCAGTATTATAACTTTGGCCTAGTCGAAACACAAAACAGGAACCACTTAGACCCGCATCTGTCTGCATATCACAGCTAGCAGCAAAAGCATCCACCGGCTTGGCCCATTATCATCATCCAAATTGGCCATATTTCTCCCACGACGTTCAAGTAGATAATTCCCACTCGGCTGACTTTCAAGACCTCTTGCAGTGCTTGCTAATGCATTAGCCTCTCCTACATGACTTGCAAGTGCTTGGGAATTTCCAAGTAATTCAATAATGTTTGGAAAAATTTCAAAATGATTTAGTAGATCTTTGCACTGATCCTTGATTGTCAAAAAAAAATCACTGGAGTACTTTCTGTCTCCTGAACATTTAGCAACTAAAATAGCTACTTGACTCATAGTAGTTGAAAGCTCAGTTGCATCTTCCTTGTCATCCACTTCTTTCAGGACTTTCTTCTCAAGCTCTTTTGAAGAAGTCTTACTCTTGACAACATCGTTTACTACTTTGGATGGTTCTGGAAGGTTCACATCTTCCTCCTCCTCTTGATCCTTATAAGCATTATATAAATCACCAGTGGGAGTTGCGGCATTTGTCTTACTGAAAAAATATTCTTTTTCTTCTTCTTGTTGACAACTACCTTGGCAGCATCACCAATATTTGCAACATTATTCTTCACAGAAACATTGGAAAAACTTTTATTCTCCTTTTATGAAACTGCTACCCAAAATGCTAAAACTTTTGGTGCCTCTAAGCTGGTTCTTGTGTCATAGAAACCTCCAGAAATTGCACCAGCTGGAAAAAATGTCCATTGCTACAATATTGAAACAAAGGTGGTGGTGATTTCTTTCCCAAATCATATTATGATCTTCTAATCATGGGCCTATCCATACACTCAAACATGAGATCCACATCAGGTACCAAACCAAGATATTGTTCCAGGAGCTACAACAGTCCCCAAATTGTAAACATCGTTATAGAGGGTCAAGGAAGCCCATCCTTACCTGAAAGGAGGCTAACCATATTAGATGGTTTTTAGGATATCTAACTTACAATCAAGGAGAGTACAAAAGTGTTCAACCAAATTTTCATGTCCCTGCAACAACACTTTGTAAATATCCCAAGTAGTAACCGAACTTCGTAGTGCCAAAATTCCTTCTATGTCAACGGGAGGAACCAACCCTATTACTTTAGCATCAATGCTAACAAAATTCTCTTTCATCCAACAATATCTACTTAAAGTAGAGATGATGTTGGCAATCAACCTTTTGATGCAATATCTCAGATTGCATAAGCATTTTTTAGGCATGCTGCTCAGATGAGTAGTTATAACTTATAAAGAGTCTAGACATGCATTTTGGTGCATTTTCATGTGTTATTTTGAAATAAAATTAGAGTCAGAATTAAAGCTCTCCCACCTGCTTATCTTGGATCTTACTAATGAGACCCTTTCCAAACTAATTCATGAAATCTACAAGTGGTAAGTGAGCACTATTATAGACAGTTTTAGATATTTCTAAATCATATCAGGACAGGAATTTCTTGTTATATTTCAGAGTAAATATTGATGTTCAGTCAACACATGACACAGAGGTAGTTGGAGATGATCCAGATAATGATGTTGCAGTGATATGGATGAATGCGCCAACAGATAAATTAATACCCATGGTGGTTGAAATTTCTGCAACTATTTTTGTAGGAAAAAAAGTGTATGCAATTGGGAATCCATTTGGTTTGGATCACACCTTGATGTTTGTTATCATTAGTGGGCTTTCCAGGTAGATAAGTTCATCTACAACTGGCCATCCAATACACAATGTGATTCAGACAGTTGTAAAGGACCATTGGAGGTCCTCTTCTTGATAGTTCAAGAAATTTTATTGGCATAAACACTTCTATGTACTCTCCATCAGGAGCATCACCTGGTGTGGGCTTTTGAATTCCAGTAGATCTGTAAGTGTCATTGTTGATCAGTTAGTAAATTTTTGGAAAATTACTTGACCCATTTTGGGTACTAAATTTGCACTGGATGAGTCTGTTGAGCAACTGAGTGTCACTAGAGTTATGGTGCTTGATGGTCCTGTAGATGGACTAGCTGGAAAAGCTGGACTGAAAACAACAAAATGAGATGCTTATGGCCGGCCTGTCTTGGGAGACATCATTACAACTGTAAATGGGAACAAAGTATGCAATGGAATTGATCTCTATAGAGTAGTTGACCTAGTAGTTTTTAAGGTAGGAATTTTAGTTCCTCAGGGGTGGGGTCCTTCAGCATAATTACATCTGCCTTGGTCCTATCATCCAAAAGAAAAAATTAATCAACAAAGAGTAAATATGTCAAGTTTAGGGTAATTCCTATTTGTATATTTGTCAAGCTTATAGTTATTTTTGACTCTGTTATAACTCTGTTGAGACCACCTACTCTACAGTCAAAAATAGCAGAGGAGCCATTAGTCATACCTACCCATGGTCTCTTGTAGGCATGATAGAAGAATAGGCTGAGCCATTAATTAGAATTGCAAAGATATTGAGGAAATATAGTTCATAATATGGTTAACCAATTGCACATCGAACCATATATGAATGAGTAGCCCTAAATAAAGCCAATTTTCTCTATCATATGCCTTGGAAATACAAAATCACTAACATTGCTTGTAATTTTTTGGTTTGATGTTATAAATTACATCTTGGGCTACTCCTATTCCGAATGGATTTGTTTCTCAGGAAGGATGCAAAATTGTTCTAATGACATGGAATCAACTTAGTGGATTTTGACCCTACATGCAATAATTTTTGCAATGATTTTCTAGATGCAATTACATAGTGATATGGGTTTGAAATCATCTCATTCTTGTCTAATTTTTGGGATTAAAGCCTGAAATGTTGAATTGAAAGCTCCCAAATCCTGCTTGTGTATTTTAATTTGTCAACAATTATTGGTTTGTTTGAAGGAAGTCATAGAACCACTAGAAGAATTCTATTGTCTTGCGAAGTGACTGAGGGTTCTTATACTTTTGGAAACAATGCAAAATTGTTTGTAATTCTTCCTTTTATATTTGATCCATTAATGCCTCATTACCCACCTCCCGTACAAAACTGGGGAAATATGAAGTCATCTTTAACTATCTCTCTTAAATTTATTCTATCATCCTCTTTATAAATTACCTCAAAATGGTCTGTTGATGAGCAAATTGCTCCTCAAGATAAGACACCTTCTCATGAGGAAAAGTTCGTTGATAATCAACATCTTGAGGCAATTGTTCATTACAATTATGAAATGTTGAAGAGAGAAAATATATGCTATTTAGTAAAGGCTATGCACGAATGTTAGTGATTTGGTACAAGGAAAGACATGGACAGCGAGGGAATTGTGGAGATTCCCTACAACTCTTTTCCCAAATGTGACACGTGAGGATGTATGCTTATTAAACAACTATATTTGAGAACATGCACCATTTTGAAGGCAAGACTATTTTGGATGTAGGCGCGGGAAGTTTGATGCAGGCTCTTGCACCCGACCCGACATCCTACCTGCTTACCTATGACTACGATCTATGTGCTTCCCCGCTTGTCAACTGCAGTAGCTCCAATTCTCGGTCGGATTGTGCCTGAAGGCCCATCACTGCGGCTTCAACTAGGCTACTTGACCATGTGTCGTGGCTACTAAACCTGCACTGACACAAGTCTAGCTAGCTCTAATAGCACTCCTCCATCCACAAACTATGCTAAAAATTTCCCTTCTATCGGTCATTTGTGTGTCTTTTCCCTCGCGATTTCTCAACAGTTGAGTAGTGTCGACTAGTCTAGCCCGTGTTGCTTCCTTCTTAGTGATTTTCCACCTTATGCTTCTTGTGGTTATGTTTTTTGTCGAGTGTAGACTTGCATGCAGGCCACAGTTCTTCCACCAACAACTATTGACCATACCTTCCCACCTCTCCTGGAATAATACACTCAAAACTACGTGCTTCTTTGAGGTGATACTAGTAGATCCTTTTCTACCAACTGAAATGTCGGCCACCCCTTCTTCCCACAGTTTTCTTTCCCTATTGGCAGAAGGGTTTGACGCTTATTTCAACCACTCTGGTTTTGCCATGACTGACACAGACTTGTCACTTATGGATCATTTATTCAACCCCTATACAACATATAAACTGATCTATATGACCCTTTTTCAATCCTTAAAAAAAATTAACAATTGCTTCAAGGCACTATACGATCGATTTACTTTGGTCCTAAAAAAATTTCTTTTACACTATCACAATAAAACAATTTTGGAACGAACGAGTTTGGAATGTCATATATGTTTATATATATATAAATAAATTTATTAATAAGTTATTAACACATTATCTTGCAAGAAAAAAGGGAATAAGACCCATAGATGACAAAAGTAGGTTCTTATCAGTCAGTGCAAAGCTTAACAATGCCTGACACAGGGCAGGGTTGTTCGAAAATATAAAATAGGATAGGTTACAAAGCTAATAGGTTGTGTAACAGTAATATTTTAGAGCCTTGTGTTTACTTCAAGTATATCAAACCTTCTAGTTTGGTACTATCGAAAATATATTTGAGCAAAAACTTAAAACTGTGAAGGTTGCCAGCTAGTTAAATTTTTCTACATATGCCTCACATCATCAACCATGGCATCCACAATAAAACAACAATTTCCTTTAAAATAAGGAAAGCCTCCAATGATGAATGAGCCAAATCATCATATCCTGAAATGGGTAGAGCCCAACATGCATAGTGCAATAAAATATGTGCATATAAATGTGTGTTAGTAGCATCCTAAATAAAATCTACCCAAGAATAACCAGCTACTTTGATTAGGGAAAAGTATAAATTTAAATATAAAAGGGGTTAAGATATCCCTTGCATACACCTAAGAAGGTGTGCATGAAAGAAGGGTTTGAAACTCTAAAATGAAGATGATCTAAAAATCCTAGTCTTGCAACCCTTGGGAAATGCCATTGGCCATTACTCTAACAGATCGACTAATTAACCCAAAAAATTCCATCGCTAAGCAATTCCCTTGATCAAAATAGTAAAAATTGAGCCTTAATTGAAAGCTCTAAAAGGAAGAAACCTTAGAAAAGATGATTTTGAACCACTTATGGATCAACATTGCAGTGTGCCATTGAAGATGTGTGAAACCCGAGGAAAATTTTTAGAAAACCCTCGAAGAAATGAGATAATCCAAAGAGGCAAGTTCACACCTACTCTGATACCATGTTGAGATTACAAGAGATAAACAAGGATTGAATGTAAACTACCAAAAAACCATAAATAAATAAAAAAGCATAAACACAAAGAGGAGAGAAGATGAACCCATGAACATGAGAAACATGAGATGTAGGTGCCCATAAGCTAAAGAATCACATAAGACAACACTTAGCTCATGACAAAAGAATTTGTGATGAAAATAATGATGCCAAAGCTAGTACTAAAGACATCACCAAAGCCCGAGAAGATTTTGGAATGTTAATAGTCAGGACATCTTGACAAATTGAGAATAGATGTAAAGATGGCTAGTGGAGTGCTAGCTCCAAGGAAGTTGAACATTGGCCTTAGCCTAAAATAGTATATATTGAAAAAATACAATAAAATGTTGTGGTTGCACATGTGTAGACTTATAGCCCTGATTACATGTAAGGTTGGCATGAGGCCACAAGTGAATATTACACCATCATTTCAATATTTTATAGGTATTACAAGTTTCATGGCATTCACAGAGAAAGAAATGTTGCAAAGGAAGGATAGATGTAGAGATGGTGAGGAGAATGATAAAAGGTAAAATCTATCAAATAATTTTTAAGTTGAAGCAATTAGTACACCAGTGTATTTTGTTGATAGAAATACAATGAAAATTGCAAGGGATATTACACCTAAAGAAGCATGAAGTGATGAGAAACCAAGGGAGAGTCATCCCATAGTGTTTCTTTGCAATGTCTGTGTACTTGTTTCTCAAAAAAGTGCATAAGCACGAGGATAAAGGTTAGCAGTATTTTTGATAGGGTACAATGGAGGGTCTATGGGATATCAAATTTTTTATTTGGAAAAAGATACACTCAGCAGAGATGTTATATTTGAGGACGACTATATCCAAGGTAATTCAAATGAAATTGAAGTGCCATGGCCTATTGAAGAAAGAGGTAAAAAGGTAGCAGAAGAAAGCATTCCAAGTCAAGAACAAAGGAGCAATCAAGAATCCAGTGATAATGAAGTCAATGATGTCAAAGCTAGTACTAAGGACATCACCAAAGCCCAAGAAGATTTTGGAATGTTAATAGTGAGGACATCGTCAAAGCCCAAGAAGATTTTGGAATGCTAGCAGTGAGAACATCATCAATGCCCAAGAATATTCTGAAACAACATTTGTGAACATTAGATGGCTCAAAGCTACAGGAACTACCTGAAAGAAATAAAGGAAGCAAGAAATCAAGAAGATTGCAGCAATCTGCTTTACAACAGTTATATATGGCTTTGATCACAAATTCACCACAATTCTGGTATAATGTGATTCAATGCACATGGAAAGAAGAATGGGACAAAGTAACAGAGGTGGAATGTGATTCCATACAGAGAAATGAAACACTGGAACTTGAGGATATGCCTAAAGGAAAAAATGAAAATGATTAAATGGATCTTCAAGGAAAAGTGCAAAGCAGATGGCTCAATTGACAAACACAAAGGAAGACAGTGACAATAGCATTAATGTTTCCTTCTATTGAGGTGATAGTCAAGTCACCAGTCCTCCAAGATCATAAAAGACCGCCTATTCTTGTTCTTGTCATTTGTCCTACTAGGGAACTTGCAAGTCAAAATGTTGCAATGTACTCCTCTTCTCCTACTATGTAATGACTCAATGAGACATCACATCATCTAATGAATTAATGAATCCACTAGAAATGCTACCACAAAAATTGTTTATGTAAACTAAACATTTGGAAATGAATAGGAAAGTATGTATATGCATCATGAGAGGAAGTAAATAATGATAAAAACTTTAAACATGTTAAGAGGGAATGCCACTAAAGCATTTGTTTTTGGAAAAAGTAATGTTGGATCACAATCATCCTTTAAAAAAAAAAAAAAAAAGTACAGGTATATGCACTGTTTTGACAGGGTTTGAAATTGAAGACATCAATTACAACACTTCTAGAACAGTAGACTTCCAACTATACTTGCTTACCAGCTCTCTTATAGATATTAAGAGCCTTAATAGCATCATGGTGTTGCATTTCAAAGAACTGCAGGTAAACAGTTGCAGTCATCGATAGCTACAAATCAGGAATGCAGTTGTCTAAGGAAGAAATTGATGCTTTACACAATAAGGTCAATTCAACCTTGATGAAGAGTTCATAAACAACAAGGAGTAAAAGTCTAGGAGTTCATGATGAAAATTCAATAACTGCATAGAAATGGCTAAATGTGGGTAAGGATTACATGATTATGTATTGAGCCTTTCTGAGAAAAAAACTCTCAAACCAATGTTGTCAAACCCCCAATGCTAAACAAGCCAGTAATGTGTGGTGGGGACTGATTCCAAAATTCTAGAATTGTATGACTGTAAAAACTAGATATATTTTTTAATGTTGATGAAGAGCAAGATATAGCTTAGAGTCGGAGAAGAAAATATATAACAATTATCATATGACTTCTGCATTGGTGTGCTTGTCTACTTATATTCATCGGAAAATATATAACAATTACCATATGACTTCTGCATTGGTGTGCTTGTCTACTTATAGCCATCGGGCTACCCAGTTTTCCTTTGAAACCCTATATAACTTGTGAATATTTAAGAAAAAAGAATTAAATATACTTAGGTCAATTCATTTCCCACTTATCAACATACACATAGTGTTAAAATTGGACAACTATGTCCATACTCCATGTTGTGATGCTCAGATGAAGATACCGATATTTTTATTGGATTCCTCTTTCGGAGAGGTGTAAGATCCATATAAAATTTATCTAAATCCGATGAGCAGAACATTTTTTTTGAATTTATTATTTATAATAAATTATATGTGCAGGTCGGCCTTAAGGTTTTACACCCCCAGCAGATGTGTCACACACCTCAATGATGTATATAAATACATTCAAAGTTGGAGAGCATTTCACACTCACTCATCACACATCTTCTTCTCTTCTCTGATTTAGTACGAGCTCCTTGGAGGACGAATTCAGCTCACAAGTGGGAAAAAGGACGAGTTTATATAGCCAAGAAGAAGGACGCAGATTGCTGCAGCTAGGGTTTCCAAGGAAGTTTGACCAGCGTTGACTTTGGTCAACGCATGGTCCAAAGAGGCTGAAATTTATTGGAGACTTCGATTTTGGGAGGCCGTACACATTTGCACAAGAACCGAGGTCAAAAGGTTGACCAAAGTTGGAGCTGCATTGACTTTTATGTTGATGCCCTGCGTTGACTTTTCTAGAGTTGACTTGTGTTGACTTGGTGACTGATTTGAGGATTTTTGTGACACATTCTGGGTTGGCTGATCAAGGATACTTTGCTGGTTGAAGCATCCTGTTGACCGTCGTACCGCACCATCACATTTTTCCTGTTTCTGGTTTGTCTTCCATAGATCCACTAGTATGTTCTATCAGCATTTTACTTAACTATTTGGGTGATTGTTGTAATAAAAGTAAAGTTGCATCAAGCATAGAACATCTACAAAAATTTACATGGTATCAGAGCTGAGGTGAAGACAAGCTCTAACTTTAGCAATCACCATCTAAGAAAATGGGTTCCACAAGTTATGAATTCAAGGAGAATGACAAGCTGACTGGAAGGGATGACTTCCATGCTTGGAAGATGATATTAGATCTCAAATTGGAAGACCATGATCTCATGGACCATGTACTGGGTAAGATACAAGAATCTCCATCCAATGCTACTGCTGCTGCTAAAACCAAGTATAAGAAGGGGGAGATCAAAGCAAAGCTGATGATCAGGGAATCCATTCATAAAAGCCTGGTGGCCTACATCTCTGAGTTGGGTACATCCAAAGAGATATATGATAAATTGATCCTAATGTTCAAGGTAAACAATGTAAACCAAGTGCTATTCTTCCAGAATCAATTGAAGAATCTGAAGAAAGGCAGGGATGAGTCTGTCCAAACATTCTTTCTGAAATTGACCGAGATTAGGAACAATCTGCTAGCTATTGGGGAGACAATAGCCGATCGTGAGATGGTACTCACCGCACTTGGAGGACTCCCATATGAATGGCAAGTATTCACCACTACCATTCTCAATAATATTACTATTCCTAACTTTGACGAGCTACTGTCCAGATGCATGCAAGAAGAGACAAGAATGAAGGAATATGAAAATGACAGAAATGCTGCCTATGCTGCTCATTCTAGGAAGAAGAACTCTGGTGGTCATAAGAACAAAGGAAGAACAAGGGCCCAAGGAAAGAAGGGAAAGTGTTTCACTTGTCATAGGCCTGGTCACTATGCTATAGAATGTCCCTTCAAGAAGGATTCTCCCGATAGTGATGAAAACAACAACAATCGGAGGAATGGAAATCAAAGAAACAACAAATCCAAAGGAAAGAGGAAGGCTCCCTCTGGTGGAAACAATCAACCTTCTAAAAGGTCTAGAAAATCCAGGTATGAGGAGTCAAATGTTGTTGATAAAAGAAATGAATATATTCTTGTATCTGCTCTCTCTGTTGCATCCCCGCCCGACACTATGGATGTCTGGCTGATAGATAGTGGTGCCTCAAGACACATCACTGGGTTCAAGGAAGCACTCTCTGACATGGTTGAGAAGGATACCAATCTGGAAATTATCCTTGGAGATAATGCCACATATCTCGTGAGAGGGACAGGGACTGTGACCCTCCACTTGTCTCAAGGACAAGTCCTACATTTGCAGGATGTACTCTATGTACCAAAATTGAAGAAGAACCTTGTATCTATATCAGCGATAGAAGACAAAGGCTTCAATGTGGAATTCATTGATGGAAAGGTGCGCATGTGGAAGAAGAATCTCAAGGAAGCTATCGTGATTGGTTTTAGAGTTGGAACACTCTACCAGGTTGAAGGAAGTCCACTAGGAGCTATGACATGTGATACTATGCGACAAACTGAACTATGGCACCGAAAGTTTGGACACCTTCATTACAAGGTCCTTCCCGAAGCAAGGAAGGTGGTGACAGGGAGCCCGACTTTGGAAATAATCATGAAGGTGTATGTAAGGGTTGTGCCGAAGGAAAGCATACAAGGGGACCTTTCCCCTCAAGTGTCACAAAGACATCTGATATTTTGCAACTGGTCCATTCTGATCTATCTGGTATGTTGCCCGTGACATCCCTAGGAGGATGTTCTTACTACATGACATTCACTGATGACTTCTCTCGCAAAACCTGGATATACTTCTTAAAGAAGAAGGATGAGGCTTTCATGTGGTTCCGTACCTTCAAAGCCTTGGTGGAAAATATGACCGGAAAGAAGATCAAGATTTTGAGGACTGACAATGGCATTGAATATGAGTCAAATGAGTTCAAAGACTTTTGCAAAGAAGCTGGCATTAAGAGGGAGACTACCACTGCATATACTCCTGAGCAGAATGGTGTTGCTGAACGCAAAAATAGGACTATTGTGGAAGCTGCCCGTGCCATGCTATGTGACCAGGGTCTACCGAAGTTTCTGTGGGGAGAAGCTGCAAATACTGCTGTATACATTCAAAACCAATGCCCTCATTCCGCTCTGGACTCCAAAACTCCCGAAGAGGTTTTCACTGGTAAGAAACCTGATGTCTCACATTTTAGAATTTTTGGATGTCCTGTTTATTTTCATGTGCCAAAAGAAAAGAGAAGTAAGCTGGATGCTTCTGGGAAGAAAGGAATTTTTGTGGGCTACAACGAAACCTCTAAGGCCTATAGAGTCTATGTACCTAGTCAAAGGGAAGTAGAGATATGCCATGATGTCACTTTTGATGAAGATGCTTCCCTGAAGAAAGTAGTAGATCTTCCGAGATCTGAGGAAAATCATGAAGCAAGGCCTGGAAATCAAGAAGAACCGCAGGATGAGACAATGCCTGATGTTGAAGGACCAATGGACCCTATCGATCCATCTCCTTCACTGGGAAAGAGACCATCATGGCTCAAGGACACCCTCGAAGATGCTGAGGGACATGCTGCCCCAAGGGGGACATTCCGTGAAAGCAAGAAGTCGTGCAGATACCAAGGGTATCTAGCTGCCATGAGTACCATTGTACAATCTGAACCTGGATCTTTTGAGGAAGCCGTAAAGCATAAAGTCTGGAAGGATGCTATGCACGAAGAATATGATTCCATAATGAAGAATGATGTTTGGGATGTGTTTCCAAGACCGAAGGACAAATCAGTTGTCACCGCGAAATGGCTCTACAAGATCAAGCATGGATCTGATGGAAGTGCCGAAAAGTTCAAGGCAAGATTTGTTGCCTGTGGCTTCTCTCAAAAGGAAGGAGTAGATTATGATGACATATTTGCACCTGTGGCATGATATACCACCATTCGATCAATCATATCCCTTGCTGCTACGCAAGGATGGAGTCTTCATCAGATGGATGTCAAGACCGCCTTTCTACATGGTACAATAAAAGAAGAGGTGTATGTAGAACAACCTCTAGGATTTGAAGTTCAGGATCGGGACACTCATGTCTGCAAGTTGAATAAATCCCTCTATGGGTTGAAGCAAGCACCCAGAGCTTGGTACGAGAGGATGGATAGCTACTTGATGAAGCTGGGCTTCACTCGAAGTAATGCTGATCCGAACCTTTACTTCAAGGTTGTCCAGGGGAAGCCTCTCATTCTAGTGCTGTATGTGGACGACCTCTTCCTGACAGGTGCTGACCCTCTCATTCATCAATGCAAGAGGGAGCTCGCTGCTGAGTTCGAGATGAAGGACCTAGGACTGATGCATTATTTCCTAGGCCTGGAGGTCTGGCAGAGACCTGGAGAGATTTTCCTTTCTCAAGGAAAATACATTGTGAAACTTCTGGAAAGATTTGGTATGGTGGACTGCAAGACTGTGTCAACACCAATGGAACTCAACTTCAATAAGTTGAGTGGCAGCGCTGCTGGGCCTGTATTGGCCAATCCTACTGAGTATCATCAACTCGTAGGAGCTCTGATGTTCTTAGTGAACACCCATCCAGATATATGTTTTGCAATGAACACTTTGAGTCAACAGATGGTTGAGCCTCATCACTTTCACTGGGTTGGTGCCAAGAATATTCTGAGATATCTTAGGGGCACGATAAACCATGGGCTGAGATACACTACCGGGAGTGTGACACTCCATGGATATATTGATGCCGATTGGGCTGGCAGTGTGGTGGATCGTAAGAGCACACCGGGACGCTGCTTCAATCTTGGTTCTGCTTCGATTTCATGGATGAGCAAGAAGCAGAAGTCGGTGGCTTTGAGCACCGCTGAGGCTGAATACATTGCAGCGAGTATGGCCTGTTGTGAAGCAGTTTGGTTGTAAAAGCTCTTTAGTGAGCTGTTTGGACATGTGCTAGATACCACCGTGATACTCTGTGATAACCAGAGTGGGATTCCCATGACTAAGAATCTTGTGTTCCACGACCGATCCAAGCATATTGATATCAGGTACCACTTTATCTAGGATATGGTACAGCGAGGCACCGTAAGGCTCGATCATATAGGAACTGATGAGCAGGTCGCGGATATTCTCACAAAGCCCCTGGGGAAGGTCAAGTTCCTAACCTTCCGTGAGAATCTTGGTATTGTGGAACGACCCTATGATGTGGGTCCTATTGGACGATGAGCTCTGGGAGCTCTGGGGGGCTTTGGGGACAGCTTCTTGGAGCTATGAGCAACCACAAGGCTAGGCTTGCTGACCTTGGTGGTGTGCTTGGACCCCACCGTTGTGATTTTGAGTTGGTTCACCTCTCATTTTCTGTGCCCCGTATGCATCCTACCCATTGAGTTCAGGGCTCATGGGAAGTACCTCTCATTTTGCCAATGAGGTGGGAAAATCTAGAGACTAGTAGCAAATATTGATGGACGCATTAGAGATTGCCGTACTCTCTATCTAGGATGGCACGGTCCAACCACTTGATCTGGGATCAAGTATAGTGAGGTTTCGGACCTCCGCCTAACTTCGGGTCAGATGAACCAACTTTGGGTTGGTTGGAGACTCTTTGTGAGTCTGATAGAGGTTTCGGACCTCTGGGCTGAATTTGTCAGCCAGGGGATGATGTCTTTGTGACTGACCCACTTTTGTTCTGAAATAAAGAGGCCAGCAAAGCAAGTTACGGCGGGATGACGCATGATGTTTGATTGCACTGATGGATGGAGTTCTCCCTAGTTGAGAGGAAGTGTTAAAATTGGAAAACTAGGTCCAAACTCCATGTTGTGATGCTCAGATGAAGATACCGATATTTTTATTGGATTCCTCTTTCGGAGAGGTGTAAGATCCATATAAAATTTATCTAAATCCGATGAGCAGAACATTTTTTTTGAATTTATTATTTATAATAAATTATATGTGTAGGTCAGCCTTAAGGTTTTGCACCCCCAGCAGATGTGTCACACACCTCAATGATGTATATAAATACAGTCAAAGTTGGAGAGCATTTCACACTCACTCATCACACATCTTCTTCTCTTCTCTGATTTAGTACGAGCTCCTTGGAGGACGAATTCAGCTCACACGTGGGAAAAAGGACGAGTTTGTACAGCCAAGAAGAAGGACGCAGATTGCTGCAGCTAGGGTTTCCAAGGAAGTTTGACCAGCATTGACTTTGGTCAACGCATGGTCCAAAGAGGCTGAAATTTATTGGAGACTTCTATTTTGGGAGGCCGTACACATTGGCACAAGAATCGAGGTCAAAAGGTTGACCGAAGTTGGAGTTGCGTTGACTTTTATGTTGCTGCCCTGCGTTGACTTTTCTGGAGTTGACTTGTGTTGACTTGGTGACTGATTTGAGGATTGTTGTGACACATTCTGGGTTGGTTGATCAAGGAGACTTTGCTAGTTGAAGCATCCTGTTGACCGCTGTAACGCACGATCACATTTTTCCTGTTTCTAGTTTGTCTTCCATAGATCCACTGGTATGTTCTATCAACATTTTACTTAACTGTTTTGGTGATTGCTGTAATAAAAGTAAAGTTGCATCAAGCATAGAACATCTACAAAAATTTACACATACTTATCCACTTTCCCAAAGTATATATTTGTTCTAAGTGCTATTGTGCATGGTTATTGCTTTGGAATAATTCATAGTTAAGTTCATTATTGACATTTAATAGGTTTGTGTAGTTATTCTGCACTCAATATCATACATGGGAGGCATATCAAACCTCTTCTAGATATCAAACTAGGCAATTATAAAGCTTGAGTTTTGCATATGTCTGAGTTGTAATATTAAACCTACAGAGGATTGACTTCTTTGGCTGCTCCGACCAGGCAATTATAAAGCTTGAGTTTTGCATATGTCTGAGTTGTAATATTAAACCTACAGAGGATTGACTTCTTCCGCTGCTCCGATTTGCAAGGTTTAACAGGTTCCTTTGGCAACTTAACTAATCATTTGCTTGTCCGCCTGCTCCCATTTAGAGAGGTTTCCATATTCCTAATTTCTGCATTTAAAAAGCAAATCGTTGGAAATACTTTAATTCGGTCTTCTAAGGAGATTGAAGGAATTGGAGCTCAATTTTTGCTCGATTCCATTAGAATGTTGATTCTCAATAGAGGATTTTCAGCGAAGAAACCCACCATTCAAAAAAAATGGAGGTGAATTGAAACATTTAGCAATTTAAAAGACTCTTCTGAAGCATATCATATTCTGAAGATGTTTTCTTCAACCTTCAATATGTTGAAATTAAGATTTGTAACGGTCTGGTAGGTTGGAGCATTTCCAACAA
>CM076578.1:494269939-494529772 GCA_034641835.2 Pinus albicaulis
TAATGTTCATATCTGGTACAAAATGATATTTTGGATATTTCCTCTTTTTTAAGTCAGATCTGTTGATCACTTGATAAAAATTATCGTCTATCCAGGGTAATGGATATTTATTTTTGACAATCAACTTATTAAGTTGATGATATTCCTTGCACATCTGCATTGTATCATCTTTCTTTTTAACAAACAACGCAGGTGCTCCCCATGGGGATACACTTGGTTGAATGTATCCTTTATCCAATAGTTCTTGAAACTGCATTTTTAACTCTCTCAGTTCTGACACACTCATTCTGTATGGTGCTCATGACACGGGTGCTGCTCCAGGTAGCAATTCTATAGTGAAGTCAATGTCTCGTTTTCGGGGTAATGTTGGAATATTCTTCGGAAATCCATCTATAATGTCTTAAACAGCTGGAATATTTTCTAGCATAAGAGTCTTATATTTAGAATTAGTAAACCCACTTGAATAACATATAGTTGACACCCCTTTCTAAGACATTTACTTAATTGAGATGCTGTAATGGGGTGCAATTGAAGGGGTTTCTTAATTCCCTATAATTATTGACGAGTACCATCTTCTACCTTAAAATGGATGATTTTCTCCTTACAATCCACTAGTGACCAACGTATTTCTAGCCTGTCCATCCCCAAAAAAATATCGTAAGAGCCTAAAGGCATAATAGTTAGGTCAACAGTTAAATGTTTCCTTCCAATTTCAAGAATACAATTTGAGACTTTTGCATTAAATCTTCTCTTTACCCCAGTAGCCAGTTGTACCAACCAGGGACTTTCAAATTTCTGGCTTTGTAATTTATTGTTTTCAATTATTCGAGGATTTATTTAACTTAAAATGACACCCAGATCAACCAAAATGGAAATATTTTGGGAATACAACTTACCTTCCAATTCTATCATAGTTGGTCGGTAATCCGCTTGTTGATCCTCTAGTGAAACATTGATCCTTGGTATATTTCGTGCAACATATCCAACAGTAGATGCCTATTGTAAGTTGGTTGTAACTTCATTTATTCAATGACGAGGGCAGTTCTTAAACTAATGTGAGTCTCCCTATCCCCAAAATTCTAGTGGTGGCTTTTGGGACTGTCCAAGTTCTAGCCTACTAGATGCTTTAGTAAGCCTTTCATCTGCTGTCCATTTAGGCTTTTGCTGATTTTTCCCAAATTTTCAGTTTTTTGGGCTCCCTAAAGCATTCTTAAAATTTCTAGACCTACTATTTTTTAAATTCAAGGTAAATTTCTACCCTTTCTTTGGTGGCCAACTTCTGCCAACTTATCCTCTTGCCTTAGATTGATGATATCACATTCGTTCTTTTCGGATCACCTCATCCATGGTCTTTGGATTCACGAATTCGATCCTCTCCTTCAAGTGGGTAGGTAGGCCACTCAAGAATATTTTTACATTTCTTTCTCATCCCTCAAATATGTATGTATCTTAACAATCAGGTGAATTTAGTGATGAATTCGTCCATAGATAATTGTCCTAGCTTCAAGTCATGAAACTTTCGTGACTTTTCATCATAGAATCATTATGTTATACACTTGTCCTTGAAGTATTAACAGAGCTCATCCCAAGTTACATTCTGATCCTCAATTCCTCGTACATTCTTCACTTCCTCCCACCATAATGTGGCCTTCTCTCGTAGTTGATAAATAGCCATACGAGCTTTGAGCCTGCTGCATATTCATAGACCTAAAAACATTTATTCATGTTTATTATCCATGCTTCCGCCACTTCTTGTGCCTCTCCATCAAAAGTGTGTGGTTTAATCTTTAGAAATCCGACTTGTAATTATACTTTATGTTTCTTCATTTCCTGTTGTTTCGAATCCCTTCCAGACTTTTCTTCATGATAAGTTCTATTTTTGTTACTCCTCTGAGTATGACTCCCTTCTGAATTGTCATTAATTTTCTATTTTTGATCGTCTTCATGAGTGTTCCTTTCTAGATTAGGTTGTGATGTAGGATGGTTTTGTTTATCTAAGAGGTTTTTAAGGATTCTTTCCTACTCTCGCATTAGTATTTCGTTGTCACTTCTCACTCGAATCATCTATTTATAGAGTTTATGCACTGTATCCAACAATCGATTTGTCTACCATTATTTCTCCTCTAGTAGCCTACTAGTTTGTTGATGTTGGTCCATGCCCAATTGTACCCACATTTCTAGGTTCATCTCTAGATTTGGATGTGGATGGATTTCCCCTGTATTTCTTTACGCATCTTGGCTAGAAACTCTCCTCATTAGATCTTTTAGTAGTTCCTGCTAGTGTGCCTGAGATTAACACCAACAAAACATCCAGAGTTATTTATTTGGCCCAATTTGGCCCAGTGTGTAAAAAACACTCTCATACCACATTTCACAGTCATAAAAAAAATCTCATTACAACTATTACTTACATCATAAAAATTAAAAACAATGGTTTAATTATATCCATGTCCAATATATGTCTAAAGATTTTATTTCTGACAAGTTGTAAAGTTTGGTTTTGGAGGTGTCCTCCATGCCACCAATCTTAATTTATATATATTACATAATTCTGGCATACTATATAACATGAGACTTCACCTGTTTGATATTTTCATTGGTTGTGGATTATAACACTTATACATCAATACAATAAAAAATTATACATCAATACAATAAAAAAGGTTGAATGTGAATTTGTGGTGCTAGTGGATGATGACACATTCATGTCGCATTCACGGTTCACATTTATGAGTTTTTAATTCATTACAGGACATCCCATCATGGCACTTACAATGGACAAGGGGATAATTAACAATAAATGATTTTAAGTTTGATTATGCATGATTATATGATGTTTTATCCTAAATAAGATTTATTACTGCCCAAGTGAATGGCAATTGTCCTCCACTGATATAATTTTTTGACCTTCAATCCATCCAACCCTAGATCAGATGGTGGTGGTTGTTGCGAATGAATTTAGGGTAACTACCACCCCTCAAAATTCCCTGTCCCACTCATTTTCTCTGTCGCTCTGTCTCCACTCCCTTCTATGAGAGGGGCTGCACTACATCACTCCCTTACGAAGACAACTGGGCATTCAAGCCCGACATGATTTCATATGAATAGTTGTAGGCACATGTGTAGTAATGGAATTCAATTTTGGGTTTATGGATGTGGGTTAAACATCTCAGAGAACTAACAGTTCCTATTCTGCTCCATTTGGAACATAAGTTCCCAACTGACACAGGTGTGTTTTATTCCATTTTAGCTCTAATGCTATTTTTCTTTTAATTATATTCAACATCGATTTATAAATAATGATTTGAATTTATTTTACGCGGGTTGGTAACCCTGCTATGACCAAATTCCTCACTCTCTATTTTTATCACGTCTCATTCTCATTTAGTAGCAGACGATTTTGTCTCTCCCAAAGTGTCGAGGGTGGAAGGTAAGAACTTCTCACAACATTTTAAATTCAGGTTTAATTTAGGGTTTGATTGAAAAGGTTGATTTTAAATTCAACCCTCACTCTCTTTTTTTTCTTTTATGTGCAAATATCTCCCACACCCTGGTCCTGGTCGATTTTCGTGTCCCTTTGAATGCAATTGTGACCTCCTCAATAGTTTTCTGGGTGAATGGTATACACTTCTTCTTTTCTTCATGGTATATATGTTCATATTTTTGACCTTCTTGTCTGGCCACTGCGGGAACATCCCACTTTGAATACATGATTTTCAATTTTACCTTACCTGGGTCTTCTTGTTTGCATGAAGGGGTCTCCAGATCACCCTCAAAATGAGATAGTTGTATTTATTCCCAGATAGTTGCATTATGATCATGAGACCTACTAGATTTTTATTTTGGATTTACACCCTTGGAGTCTGCTCTGGTATAAATCCTATTCAACATTTTTAGAACTCCAATGGTCGGCTAGTCCTGTAACTCGAACACTCGTTACCAGTTTTTAAATGTATATAAATTTCTTACAGTTATTCTCCTAAATGTTATTTCTCCATACTAGAGGCTGGTTACGATATTAACTCAGTTGATATGGAAAGGTTTATTCGTTTCATACAGTTTTATCTTCTTTATACACTCTAAATTGTTTATGTATGTAAAGGATGATTCTATTGTTACTGTAGTTTTAAATTCAATTAAGGGTTTTACATTCTATCAAGTAAGATAGTGCTAGCGCTCTAAAAATTGGAGTTCAATGACCACAGGATTGGACCCATGTTTGGTTTATTTCTGAACTCGAGTCTAAACCTCTGTGCATGACTGAAATCCTAGAGCTTTCATGGATAATTTTTCTCACTCCAGTTCTACTGTTTTTATTATCTTGCATTATGGTCTATCTGCTCTACAAATAAAAATTTTGCAGTTACTATCTCACCGTGGTGATTAATATTACATAGAAATATAGACTCGGTATTTTCACAAGTGTTTATTACGTTGTAGAAGCTATATAGTCTGGTTTTTTTTATTTGGAATTTTTTTTATAGAGCTATAAATTAAATCTTCTTTTGGTATGAACTAGTAAGAGTAACAAATGTTTCTTTTTTTCTATTTTCCATTTTCTTTATCTTGGTTTTTCTGTTACTGATTTATCTTTTCTAGTAGTGTTGAAAATTTTCTAGTTCATTTTTCCAGTTAACAATAAATTAAAAACTTTAGCGTTCTAGAAAATAGAGAACATTCCACAGTCACGTTGTAGAAAATAGAGAACATTCCACAGTCATTTATCAATTTTTAATTAGAGATTTATACACTTATCTCAAATTTACTTAGCTTAACTCATAGCTCCTCCCAACCTTGAGAGAGGATATTATGTCCTATGCTCCCCAAGCTCCGCACCAGAGTTATTTAGAGAGAAGTATGTATAGGACGTCTAGTCTATACTCCTAACACGTTACATTTGTGAGAAAAAACTGCCTCATGGAATTCTTTTACCAGTTAAATCTTTTCTCAATGTAAATTCTATTCATAAATAAGATTCAAGCTTTTATTTTTACTAACAAATAACCATATTTGTTAATATATGTTTCACCATTCAATTCAAATGTTCTTTAATATCCTTTTCACTAGTCAATTCAAATGTATCTTTAACTAAAAATAAAAAGTCTTTTAATCATCGTGTAAAAATAAAACGGTGGTGTTACATGTCTAAATGTTTTAACAAATTTAATCTAATCTCAATGTGGCCTACTTTAAAATCTATATAATTATTATGTATAAACAAAATATAAATTCAATATTGGTTTTATGCAAGAATTGGTTCCAAAGTGGAATTTTGTTTGAGAGAAAATGTAAAATAATTAAATGTAAATAGTTAATTTAATTGTGGATTGTATATTTTGAATATAATATTTTTATTTTAAAATATAATATATAATATTTACTTTTAATAAAATTAAAATCAAATTTTTTATTGGGTTGTGAGGTGGCATCCAACCCAAGATGTTAGAGATGTATAACTTTAATGTAAACATTTTGACTAGGTAAAAATAAAAATAAAATATGGTAGAGATGTGTAATTTAATGTAACATAATATAATGTAAACATTTTAACTTTCTGAAAATAAAATAAAAATAACAAGATAAAAATAACCTTATGAAAAATTATAATGAAAAAAATAAAAATGATCCATGCATGGAGCCTATAAAGGTAAAATATTTTTATGGATATGTTTGGTGGCCATATGTATTTTTGTATATAAGCTTTAGAGTTTCATGGAGGTTATTGTGTGATTGAAGAAGGTATTTTTAAGAAGTGTAAGGTTAAACAAAATTCCACAAAGTACTGAACAATATTTTCTTCTTCATTCTAATGCATTCTTTGATAATCACTTTAATATAATATATGCAATATATTCTCTTAATTTATGTGTAACAATGTGCTATATAAATAGAGATCTAAACGATCTAGGATGGTAAGTTTAGAAATCACTAAGCTTAACATGAAAGTGAGCCGGGTGAGGGGAGGAGGTGGGAGAAATATTAGGTAAAATGTAATAATTACATTTTATCTAATATGAATGTCTATATTGATCCACTTTTTACTATCTTATGAGAAAAATTGGGTAAAATATAATATTATAACATTTGGTGCATTTTTTATTGTAATTTTTCTTTATATTCGAAGTTTAAAAGTAAACAAACTCAACTAGGGCGAGGGGAAAAATTAATTAAAATGTAATATTTAGGTTGGGGGTGATGAGAAATATTAGGTAAAATGTGCGAATTTTTCTCGACAGTAGTTGGGGCTGGATTTTTTTTTTTTTTTTACAGCAGGTCCGAAATTCTGAAGTTGGGGTCGAAGTTCTGCTACTGGGGGGTCGAAATTCTGGACTGAAGTTGTTGCACGGAAGTTGTCACTTGGAGTATTTTGTCCGGATCATCTATAGTATGGAAGGGTTGACATAGTGGTTCGAGGAGTTATTTATCTAGGTCTAAGAAGTCTAGAAGTGTCTCATCTTTAATTGAATCTACTAAAGGAAGAGTTCTTCACTTGGTTTTTCTCTTATAAGGGTTTTTCCCTAGTTGTGTGCCTACATCTTATGTATATCATCTCTTGTTATTGTGTTCTTCATACACATATAATTTTGTAATTAATTTATGAAATATAAAATAATTAATAAGTAAAAGAGGCCAGCATAATTCACAATTAATTATCAAGAAAGAGGAATCAAACCCTAGATCCTACTAGCATTGATTTCTCAACATGGTTTCAGACCTAAGGTCGAAGAAGGTTGGAGAAAAATTTGTTGGCTTGGAAAAAAAGGTCACTCCCTCTATGTAAAGTTACTTGAAGATGGGATTTAATATCATAAGAATTGCAGGAAGCTAGATTGGAAAGATCATCTATAACCTATCTAAGAAAGTAAAAAATGAAGGGTTCTTGGATGCACTCACAGGTACTCTTTTGGATGACAATACATGGACCATTAATAGTGGAGCATCAAGAAATATGATGGGAGAAAGTGGAAAACTTTATACTTTATCAAAGGAACCATCATCTCATGCAATGGAGCTAGGAGACAACAACAACTATGCATTCAAGGGCTTCAGATCTACATAATTAAAGCTATAAAATGGAGCAATGCTACATCTCAACAATATATTCTATGTTCCATGTTTAAAAGGTAATTTAATTTCAACTTATTTTTTAGAAGATAAAGGATATTTATTTTCCTTTGTAGATGGTAAATTTTTGGTTTGGGGAAAAGATTCAAGAATTGATTAGGAAAAATTCAATGGAGTTTGTGAAAGAAGACTATATAGAGTTATAACACTATCTCCTCAATCCGTAGTTCACATGGAAACAAATCCTATTGAGCTATGGCATATAATATATGGGCATATACATTAAAATATAATAACCTCAATCAAATGGTAAAGGGCATCCCCAACATCAAAGAAGATCGTGAAGGAGTACGTAAATGATGTGCTTCGGGAAATTATACAAGGAAGCATTTTACAAGTAGTGACACAAGGTCTAAATAAATAGTAGACGTCATGCATTCTGATGTGTGTGGGCTAATTTCTAAAAAACCTCATGGAGGACATCTTTACTATGTGACCTTCATTGATGATCATTCTAGAAAGAGACGAATCCACATTCGCAAAACAAAGGATGAAGTCTTTAAAAAGTTTAAGGAATTTAGATCTGAAGTGGAGACCTTAACCGAAATAAATATAAATAATTTGAGATCCCACAATGGTGGAGATTACACTTAAAAATAAATAATTTCATATTGTAAAGAAGCATGTATTAAGAGGGATTTCACTATTCCCTACAATCTCGAGCATAATGGAATTGAAGGGAAGAATAGAACACATGAGGAATGCATGAGAACTATAGTTTTTATCATGATCTACCAAAGTGTCAATAGGGAGAAGAAACAATGACATCAATATATATACAAAATAGAAGTCCTCATAGGATCCCTGAGAATATGACACTTGAATAAGAATTCACAAGGAAGAATCCATATGTGTACCATCTTCGAATCTTTGGGTGTCCTGCATACATCCATGTTCCAAAGAACAAGGGAAAGAAAATGGATTATACAAGAATTAAAGGGATCTTTGTTCGCTACAATATTTTATCAAAATAATATATAATTTACATCAAGGAAGGGAGACAAATTGAAGTAAATAGGGATGTTATTTTAGATGAAAATCATGCCTACAAAATCTCGAAGGATATTTTGATCGATTCCGATGACAAAGATAAGTCAACAATTTGAAGAAGAAGAGCATCAAGATAAGTCAACTACAAACCAAGAAGAAGCAGAAGGACCAAGTGAGCCTATTGAACTTGTGATCATACCTGAAATAAGAAAGAGTCCAAATTGGTTAAAAACTACTCTTGAAGATGTCGAAGGGCATGGATCTACTAAATGAAATTTTAGAGAAATAAAAAGAACACCAAAGAGGTATTCAATATATGCAAGATATATGAAAAAGCTAATATAAATTGAACCAACTATATTTGAAGAATTTTTTCATCAAGAAGAATGGAATAATTTGATGCAAGAAGAATATCAATCCATCATGAAGAACAGGGTTTGGGAAATCATTCCTATACCAAGTGAAAAATCGATTTTCACCTCAAAACGGATCTACAAAATCAAACATGTCATTGATGGAAGCATAAAAAAATACAAATCTGAATTCATTGCAAGGGGTTTCTCTCAAAACGAAGGTATATACTATGAATAAACCTTTGCACTTACTGCAAGATATACCACTATAAGATCTTTGTTTTCACTAATTGCTACAATGTGATGGAGTATACATCAAATGGATGTCAAAACAACATTTATAAATGGAACCGCTGATGAATAAGTATATATTGAAAATCTATAAGGTTTTTAAATAAATAAAAGATATACACATGTTTGCAAACTCAATAAATCCCTATATGGCTTGAAGCAAGCTCCTAGGGCATGGTATGCAAGAAAGGATGCATACCTATTAAGAATTGGGTTCATAAAAAGTTCTGCAAATGCAAATATCTACATCAAATTGGTGAAGAATGAAGCAGTCATTATACTACTATATGTGGATGAGTTTTTCATTACAGTTGTGGAGCACATAATACAAGAATGCAAGAAGATTCTAGTAGCCGAATTCAAAATGAAATATCTGGGACTCATGCACTATTACTTGGGTTTGGAGGTCTAGTAGAAACCTGGAGAGATATATATGGGTCGAGGTAAATACATAATAGAGATATTTCAGAGATTCAGTATGATGGACTCCAAGCCTATGAATACTCCCATGATCACTAATCTCAAGAAGTTGAGAAGCTCTGAATCCAGTCTCGTTGATCCTACTAGTTACCTAAGTTGGTAGGCTCTCTCATGTACTTGGTAAATATGAGACCCAATATATGTTTTATTGTAAATATTCTTATTTAACTTCAGTTTGAACCTCATGATCATTGGATAAATGCCAAGAATATTTTGAGAAATCTAAGTGGCACTATACATCACTTCCTGAAAGATGATGGAAAGGAAGTCAAGTTAATAGGTTTTACTGATTTCGATATGGGAGGCAGCGAGACTGATTGAAGAAGCACTACCCATGGATGTTTTAGCTTAGGATATGCAATGATTTCTTAGATGAGTATAAAAAAATATCCTGTTGCATTAAGTAGTGCTGAAGAAGAGTATGTTGCTACATGTGAAGTAGGAAAGGAATTTTTGAAGGGTTATCAAATTTGTCTGGAAATCCTCTGGATCCTACATTGATAAATTATGATAATAAAAGAAAAATAAAGATGTTTTAAGACACTGTATTCCATGCAAGGATGAATCATATAAAAAATAAGTACCACTACATTAGGATCTTGGTAAAAGATCAGGTTTTGAAGCTACAATATATTCTGGTGGATGAACAGATAGTTAATTTGCTAACGAAGTGTCTTGTAAATAAAAATTTTGAATATTTTTGGAGATTTCTTGGGTTGGTCAATATTACTTATTTACTTGATAGGGAGAGGCGAAGCATATAATGGGGGATGCTTGGGAGGACATATGATCAACATATGTGTTGATGTCTAGATCCCAAAAAGGGAGGGTGGAATTGGTCTTGGAACACTAACCTTGGATATGCACCTTGATCCCTCGGTTGATGGTTAGTAAGTAATCCTGATGGTACCTAGACTAAACGAAAGCTTGAGTCCATCTTAGTCCCTCCTGGATAGATTATCTTGGTCAGGAATCTAGTCTGAAACAATGTGTGTGCTAGAACCATTTTTAGTTCATGTCAGTTGGAAACCTTTCATGAATATATATGTGTGTGTGTGTGTGTGTGTGTGTGTGTGTGTGATTATGAATACATCCCTAGTTAATAGGGAGTATTGAAGAATGTAACTAACTTCAATATTCATAATTATACTTGTCAAAAATAAAATTTATTATTAAACAGAATGACTTATTAAAGCATGAGTTTCATGCTTGGGTCAATGTTTTCTAGGTCAAATCCCTCATTTAAGGCTTCTAAATTTTTTCTTGAGTGATTAGAGTCATTTTCATTTTATTAGACCATTCTTGGGATTTTGTATCATGTAAAAATAGTTATTTTTTAGTCAAAAAGGAAATTTTTCACCTCCACGCCAAGTCGGCCCTATCCCCAAGAATTCATCCTACATTAGGGAAATTTGATAAAAAAAAAGGCTATATAAGGAGAGGCATTCAATCTATTTCACTCACTTACTTGACAAGCTCAATCTACAAGTCGAAGAAGTAAAAAAAGAGAGTGAAGAAGCTGCAAGAGGAAAAATTTTGCTGGGAATACCTAAATCGAGTTTTGGGCTATATTTCTTTCACACGTGCAAAGTTTTTTGGGTAGTTACTAGGGCCAAAAATCTATGTTTATTGCAGGTCCGAAATTTTGAAGCTTAGGTTGAAGTACTACTCCTAGGTGGAAGAAATTCTAGACTCAAGTTGCTATATGGAAGCTTTCACTTGGATTATTTTGTCAAGATCAACTATTTCCTAGGTCGAAGAAGTTTGGAAGTGTCTCATATTGAATTAAATCTACTGAAGGAAGAGTTCTTGATTGGGTTTTCCCCTTATAGAGGTTTTTCCCTGGTTGTGTGCTTACAACTTATGTCTCTTGTTCTTGTGATATTCATACACATATAATTTGGAAATTTCTTAATGAAAGATAAACTAATTAAGAAGTAAAAGAGGACAACATAATTCACAAGTAATTATCAAGAAAGATGAATCAAGCCCTAAATCATAATAGCATGATTTCTCAATAGAGGAAAGGGTCCACTTGACACTCAACTACAACCCCAGGATTATGATGAAAGACAAGGGTCCTATTTATATCTCCATCATTGGTGTCATAGATAGGGTCCTTGTAAAAAATATGCCAATGAACTTCCTATTTTCCCTCTTCAATATGTAAGTAATAATTTATATCAATGTTCAAAGGGGGAGTGGAATCATTTTTCCCAATATCTTCATGATATTCAATGAAAGTTTCCTTTTGAATATACAATAGTTGGAACACTTGAAAATGTTCAAGAAAGTCATCAAAGAATGCTTCAATAGATGAGATACTCTCAGGTTTTCCATTATGTAACTATGAATTGTGACCATGGAGGGATCTAATAAATAACATCATGAGGACATCATGATGAACCAATTCAACTTTTTAGGAATATGTGGAAAATCTTGCCACATGATCAACTACAAATAGTAGATCACCATCAAAATTGGGTACCCCACGTATGATAGGCTAGGTGAGATGCTTATGGCATCGAGGAATGCCAATGATATCCAAGGCAAGAAAATCATCAATGAAAGACATCCTATTAAGTTATGAATATCAGTCATGTCGGAGTCTCCAGGGTGAATACAAAGGTGCTTAAAGAGATGCTTGCTTCACCCTACAAGCATTGACTTTGGAGATCAACGAATAACTATGGCTTTGTTCTTCTAATGGAGTCACCAAGAATGATATGTCAATATTATCATATGAACTAGTAGGGGAATTAGGAGGAGTACCTAAGGGGAAACTACTAGAATAAATGGAAACAACGGGGCAAATACCCATTGTCACCTTAGTTGATGTCCCTACTCTTTACAAAATTTTACCATTGGGGGTAGTCCTAGTATGAAGGAAGTGACTAGGATGATATGGTTAGTAGCAAGGAATAATTTCATCTCCAAATACCATTCAAAGGAGAGGCTCAAATAATGGCTTTTTTGTTTCAAAATAAAGATAAGGTCTCTCCAAGAAAGGCTTATGTGAATGAGGCCTAGAAATATGTGAAAGGGATACTCAATATATTAGATACACCTAAGGAAATTCTTCTGAGGGAATGGGAAATACCTCTCTTAAGGTTATGTAATATAAGAATCATGTGAGGGTTTTTGGGAATGCTAAGATACTTATGGGGATGCAAGAATGGCCTAGGGTTTATGAAATTTCAAGGAAAATTATATGCCTTGGCCAAGCAAGGATGATAGGGGTCATTTAATGATTAACTCCAACAAGTTTTCAAGAGAAAATTACCCCATAAATGCCACTAACCAATATAGGTGAAGGATAGAAACGATTTCAGATCTAGGGATTGAGATTTCTCCAAAACTAACCACGCGAATTGCCTCAAATTTGGAGGGCACTTAGAGGAATCACCAACGTAGTTTCCTACCATCTCGCTCTCAAAATCTCACCTCCTAAAGCAATTCATGCTACGCCCTAGGTTTCTTTCTAGGGTTAGGGAAGAAAGAGAAAAAAAAAGCTAAATAAAACGGTTTTAAGGTGATCAACTAGGATTAGGACCCATTGCCTTGATAATGGAGTCGAGATAGACCTTAATGAAATAATTTTTTCTCTATCAAGGACTCTTATGCAACTTTTCACTAACACTAATGAGGGAGAAATCTAGCAACAAAGGAATTTACACTTTTTTTTGCAAGCTAATGGAGTTTCAAGGTTTTCAAGACAACACAACCCTCTAGGAACATTCATTCACTATATCTAACATTAAATGCATGCAATACTTCACAATCTAGTTTTATGAATTTCACATCAAATTAGGGAACAAGTAGATAATGATAAGATATTTCAGACATTAATCATGTGGAAAATTAATGAAATAACATCAATGTAGCACTTACAAGATAAAGTGAATATATCCATCCATATTTTTTGCAAAATATAAGCTCCAAGAAAGGATCGAAAAGATCCAAACATCAAAATGCATCAAGAACAAGCACTTTCATCCATCAATTGCAGGTATGGATTCTTTTTACAAGATAAATCCAAATCTGAATGATAATATTTAATAGAAATTACGTCTCTCTAATTTATATGAGCCTCAAGGGATTTGATTTACTTCAGTTATCCTAATAAGCCCCTAAAACATCTCTAATGTGCAAAATAACAACCTAATTGGTGACAAGCCCACCAAATAAATCCAAAATTAATAAAAATCCCTCCTAATGAGGCCTAAATGATATAATCATGGTACAAAGGGCCATTAGAAGGGTGATATGTACCCCTTATGTGTCGAAGTGAAGAAGAGGGCCCTAAAAATCATGCCCAAGGGGTTAGCCCCTTGGTTTCCAGGAAAAACATCTGTGTTGCTCCCAAGTGGATGTGGTGGCACAATGAATGGTCTCATGGGTCTACAACTGGATCAAAATGTCGATACTCCATCCATAAGGGAAAGGATGATGATACAATCCCTGCCATGTCTCCCTAGGTGAGAAAAAACCCACTATGTGTTGAATATGTAACTAGGTTCGGTCTTCATAAGGTCTTATGTAATATTGATTTTATGTATTTTATGTAAAAGAGAAAAACAAAATTATTATTGTTATTTTTATGGCATGGGTTTCATGCTCTAATTCAATTTATTTATAGGTCAAAACACCCATTGTGTGCTTCTAGGATTTTTCATGAAGTCAAGGAGTCATTGTAATATGTAATAGACCCTATTGGCCATCTTGTATTAAAAAAAATAATTTAGTATAATTTAAAAGTGTCAAAATTCTCCCTCCAAGACCAAGTCAGACTACAAGAAGATGATTCATCCTACATAAATGAAGTTGACCTGATTAAGGATGTTTAAGCCTCATAAATGTGTATAGGTACAATATCATTCAACCTCTTTTGAGAGACAATCAATCAAGCTCGTTGAAGAACACAAGAAATATAAGTAAGCCAACGAAGAAGAAAATAATTTAAGAAGAAAGATAAAAACCTTTGAAGTTTGATTTTGGACCATAATTGTCTCACATGTATGAATATAGTAGGGCACTCATTGCAGCTACAAGACCAAAATTACAGTCTTCTAAAGGAGGCAAATTTTGGTGCCATAAGGATCAAGTTTGAAGGCAAAAATTCTAAGGAGAAATGAGCACTCTGAGTGAAGGAAGAAGAAAATCACTTTTTCCATATTTTCATCCACACGTATGAATTAGGGTTTCTGTAGTAAGGCCGAAAATTGCAATCAAAAGTTGTAGGTATGAACTTGTGATTAGAAGAGAAGTTATAGTAGTTTTGGAGAAGCCTGACTTGGGTCATACGCTCTCTATTCTCAGCCATACCCCCTTGGAATTATTTCCAAGATGCCATCAAGGAATAATACTATCCCGTGGGGAGCTATGAGGACAAGTACATATAATGGACAATGCTATGGCAACAAAGGGAACAAGGTGTGCATGAGCTGACGAATTTGTTTGATACCCTATGCACAAAGTTGGGTATCAAAAATTCGGAGAAACAATTGGTGCTAAAGTATCGCAGTTGTCTTCGTAGATACATTCAAGAGGAAATGGGGTTCCTTGACATCTCATTGCTTGATATGACATACCGATATGTTGCCAAGATTGAACGAAAATTCAAATAGAAGAAGCGAGACTTTGGATATGTGAATCAAAAAAGAGAGAGGTGCCCCCAAACCACATAACAAAGAATAAAGCCAAGGCATGGAGGCCCAAAACAACCTGCAAAAGCCACAAGCAAAGAACAACATCATGAAGTCAAAGAAGGACACGGGAAAGTGTTGTGAGCTCCATAAGATCTCCACTCACAACACAAGTGACTGTCGAGCCAAGCAGTCACTGGTGAATGAGATGAGGGATTTTGAATCAGATGCATGCTCCGAATTTGAATCAGAAGCTGACAAGGGGAATAACACATGGAAACATATTATTGATGCAGATCCCAATGCCACTGTCGCCACTACAAATATCTAGAAGGAGGAAAGGGAAGATCCAAAGGAGGAGGAGCATCTCTTCCACTCCCAAATTTAATTAAAGGGTTCCCCGCTACAGTTCATTATCGACAATGGGAGCCAAAAGAACCTAATTTCAGGAGACGTCGTGAAGTGGTTGGACTTGCTGACCATAGAACACCCACAACCATACACTATCAAGTGGCTTCACCAAGGACGTGATCTTCCCATCAGCCAGCAGTGTCGCCTTCCCTACATCATCAAGCCCTTCACGTATGAGGTATTATGTGACATTGCTCCTCTTGATGTTTGTGATGTATTATTAGGCCAACCATACTTGTGGAAGCGACATGTTGTGTATGAGTCCCGACCTTGTGTTGTTATTGTTACTTTGGGAAATAAGATGTATAGGATACCAGAGGTACCACCGCCTGCTGCTATCTCTTTGGTTACTGCAAAACAATGCAGTAAGCTCAATTCCAAAACCAAGAAATTTGTTTTCCTGATGATCCTCCCTGAGGAAAAGAAGAAGATTGTGGCCACAACCTCGAGACAGGGCTCCTCTGCAAAACAACAATAAATGGAAAAGGTTGTGGAGGAGTACAGGGACATCTTCACCTTGCCCACAGTGGTGCCTCTACACTGTCAGGTCAAGCACCTCATGGATATGAACCTAGGTACGCTGCTACCCAATGGACGTATCTATCAGCGCTCTGTTATGGAGAATGATGAAATCAAGAGGCAGATTCAGGAGCTACTATATAAAGGTCACATCTGGCCAAGTTCATTGCCCTGTGGGAGCCCGATCGTGTTGGTACAGAAGAAGGATGGGACTTAGAGACTCTGTATTGACTATTGGGCACTAAACAAGATCACTATCTAGAATATGTACCCGATCCCACTGATTGATGACCTTCTAGACCAACTCAAAGGGGAGAAATATTTCAGCAAGATCGACTTGAAGTCCGGGTATCACTAGGTACCAATCAAACCCTCTGATGTGTGGAAGACTACCTTCAAAGCCAAGGAGGGCCTTTTCGAATGGTTGGTCATGCCTTTCAGTTTGACGAATGCTCCCGCAACCTTCATGAGGTTGATGGACGACATCTTGCAGCCATTCACCAACTCATTGTAGTGGTTTACTTGGATGACATTCTGATCTTCAACCAGACTTAGGAAGAGCACCTCCACCACATTCGACAAGTCCTCCAAACACTACAACAACACAAGTTGTGTGCCAATTTGGAGAAGTGCACTTTTGGCATAACCTAGGTTCAATATCTAGGATACATTATTGATGAAATGGGGGTGCATGTGGATCCAACGAAGATCCAAGTCATTCGGGATTGGCCACTTGCAACTATTCTAACAGAGCTTTGCAGCTTTCTAGGTCTTGCTAATTTCTACCACAGGTTCATATTGGGATTATTTCATATCACTTGGCCCTTGAGTCAAGTCACTGAGGAAGGAGAAAAATAAAAATTATTTTGGTCAGAATCTCAACAGAAGGTGTTCATAGAATTGAAACATCTCTTTTGTTCTACCCCCATGCTCACATTACCAGACTTGCAAGAACCATTTGAGATCATGATAGATGCCTTTCACTATGCTATTGGGCTTATTCTTACTCAATAGGGGCATCCAGTGGCATATCACAGTGAGACATTGTCCGACACAGTCCACAAGTATCCCACTTATGAAAAAGAAATGTATTCCATTGTGTAGGCTTGTCGACAATGGAAGCATTACATTTTGGGGAAAGAAATGATCATCCACATAGACCACCGACTCTTGTAGTTCATGCAGACACAAGGTAAGTTTCAGAGAGATCGCCATCAAAAGTGGTCCACATATCTCCAATAGTTTCATTTGAACATCAAGTACAAGAAGGGTAGCACCAAAAATGTTGTAGACTGCCTCAGCCGACCACTGATCATGGCGCTAACCATTGTTCTCAACTCTTGTGGGAACGAGACTTCTGATTGGTCGCTTCTCTACAAGAGCGATCCAGAATTTGGCCACACATACAAAGCACTCTTGGGGGGCACGTAAGTTCCAAATTATGACCTCCAAGATGTACTGTTATGTCACTTTGGACACCTTTATGTCCTTCAAGCTATCGTGACAAGATGATATGGGAAGCACACTACAGTCAAGTCGCTAGGCATTTCGAGGTTGAGAAAACAGTGGTGGTACTGCAGAAGTATTTCTACTGGTCGAACCTTTGACATGATGTCGCGAACTACATCAGATCCTGCACTTCTTGTGCCATTTCCAAACCAACCATCAAGAAGCAAGGCCTCTATACTCCGCTACCTACCCCTAGTCGACCTTGGGATTCCATCTCCATAGATTACATGTCGAGCCTTCCTTCTACTAAGCATGGAAACGACTGTGTTTTCATGGTCATCGATATATTCTCAAAGATGGCCATTATGACATCCTACAAGAAGAATATCACAACAAAAGCTACTACTAAATTCTTCTTTGAACAAGCTTGGGTGCACTTTGGAATCCCACAGTCCATCATCTCATATCGGGACTACAGGTTCCTCAGCACATTTTGGTCTAGCCTCTGGTCAATGCTGGAGACCAAGCTCACTAAGTCCATAGCTTTCCATCTCCAAAATGATGGTGAGATAGAAGTCGTCAATAGGATGATTGTACACATTCCGCGCATGTAAAATTCAAAACATCCACACACATGGTATGAGAGCCTCCCCTATGTACAACATAGTTATAACCGGGCTCTCCACATCTCAATCGGCCACAGACCCTTTCAGGCAGGCTTGGGATTCCATCCACTATGTCCCATTGACATAGCCATGCCATTTGTGGCTACTCAGGCTGATTAGGCTCATGTCCAGTCTGAAGCTGACAAAGAGAAAAACTTCATTGAGTGCATTTAACACATCCATCAACAGGTTCATGACATATTGGACAGAGCCATTTCTAAATATAAGAAATGACATGATCAACATCGGTTGCCATACAAATTCTAGGTGGGCGACAAAGTGTGCCTATATTTGCAGAAGGAGCGCCTCACTAGACCCCACCACAAGCTTCGCTCGCTCCGATATGGGTCGTACACCATCACCAAGGCTATAGGGAACAATACCTTTGAGATCAGTATTCCACCATTCCTTGGTATGCACCCAAGATTCAATGTGGACTGCCTTCGTCTCTACTTTCCACCTCTACTAGACACCTCTAACATTGTAGAACAACTCACACCAACATAGTTAAACCTAGATTGCATGGAACGGGCCACCACATATTGTATCATGGACATGCAAATCAAGAACACTTGCCAACAGAAGATCCTGCTGTATCTAGTTGTCAAAGCTGGCCAACTCCTGCACCAAGGCAAATGGTTTAGGAGGGACCAAGTTCAACAGATGTTTCCTCATCTCATGGTGGAGCTGAACGCAATGGTGACCATTGCTTCCTAAAGGGGGAGGAATCATTAGGTGAATATTGGAGGCCACCCGCCTATTCCACTTTGGGCCCCACCATTGTCTCTTTTAGTGTTTTAGTTTTGGCACAACTTACTATTTTTAGCAGTTTTTGGGTCCCGAACTTCTAGAGTCATTTTAAGGCCTTAAACGACGTCTTTTGGGAAAACCGGGAGCCACATGGGTACATGGATAGATATTTATCACATCAAAAGTTGTATTCCTTGGATAGATCTTTCTAACGAGGTATGGTGCGCATCAAACAGAGATTTTATGCAAAATTTACATCCCCGAGAACTTGAAACACCAATTTACCCAAACGAGGCCCATAGTTTTGGCGCTTCATCTCCTAGGGTTAGGGTTTTGGATGTTTAGGGTTTTCCACTATTTCTAAATAATAAATAGGGCCCTGAGCCTCATTGTAACCTAGTTGAGAGGCCTGTAGTTGCCGCATCTCTTCTTAGGGATAAGCTACCAGCGCCCCAGCTAGTTTATTTCCATTCTATCTGTAAGCAAATTTCAGTTCTTTGATGTTAATGAAATGAAGTGTTATTTCCACTGCATCTTTTTATATATAGGTATATGTGTATTCTGTTGTGTTTCTGCATAAATCTGGATCACCAAAAAAATTTCAAATTTTGATATGATGAAAAGAAAAGTAAAAACGACCACTCTGCAATAATTTGTCTATTTATGAAAAAACATAAATACTCTAAAAATTTAAAAAAATATTTTATTAATTTATTTATTTGTCTAAAAAAATAAATATTAAATAATAATAATAATAATAATAATAATGTTTTAATCAAATCTATCTCTAAAATACAAAATATTGTATAAAACTACACTCACCACAGGCTCACGCTTACATTAGAAAACTACACTCACTTTAATATTAGAAAACTAGACTCACATTAACCACACACATCAAAGAACATGACTCTCAATCTCACATTATAAAGCTACACTGTCAGGTCAAACACCCCATGGATCTGAACCTAGGTACGCTGCTACCCAATGGACCGATCTATCGGTGCTCTGTTATGGAGAATGATGAAATCAAGAGGCAGATTCAGGAGCTACTACAGAAAGGTCACATCTGGCCAAGTTCATCACCCTGTGGGAGCCTGATCGTGTTGGTACAGAAGAAGGATGGGACTTAAATACTCTGTATTGACTATCAGGCACTAAACAAGATCACTATCTAGAATATGTACCCGATCCCATTGATTGATGACCTTCTGGACCAACTCAAAGGGGAGAAATATTTCAGCAAGATCAACTTGAAGTCTGGGTATCACTAGGTACCAATCAAACCCTCTGATGTGTGGAAGACTACCTTCAAAGCCAAGGAGGGCCTTTTCGAATGGTTGGTCATGCCATTCAATTTGACGAATTCTCCCGCAACCTTCATGAGGTTGATGGAAAACATCTTGCAACCATTCACCAACTCATTTGTAGTGGTGTACCTGGATGACATTATGATTTTCAACCAGACTTAGGAAGAGCACCTCCACCACATTCGACAAGTCCTCCAAACACTGCAACAACACAAGTTGTGTGCCAATTTGGAGAAGTGCACTTTTGGCATAACCTAGGTTCAATATCTATGATACATTATTGATTAAATGGGGGTGCATGTGGATCCAACGAAGATCCAAGTCATTCGGGATTGGCCACCCGCAACTACTCTAACAGAGCTTTGCAGCTTTCTAGGTCTTGCTAATTTCTACCGCAGGTTCATGTTGGGATTCTCTCATATCACTTGGCCCTTGAGTCAAGTCACCAAGGGAGGAGAAAAATAAAAATTATTTTGGTCGGAATCTCAATAGAAGGCGTTCATAGAATTGAAACATCTCTTTTGTTCTACCCCCATGCTCACATTACCAGACTTGCAAGAACCATTTGAGATCGAGATAGATGCCTTTGACTATGCTATTGGGGTTGTTCTTACTCAATAGGGGCATCCAGTGGCATATCAGAGTGAGACATTGTCTGACACAGTCCGCAAGTATCCCACTTATGAAAAAGAAATGTATTCCATTGTGTAGGCTTGTCGACAATGGAAGCATTACATTTTGGGGAAAGAAACGATCATCCACACGAACCACCGACCCCTGTAGTTCATGCAGACACAAGGTAAGTTGCAGAGAGATCGCCATCAGAAGTGGTCCACATATCTGCAATAGTTTCATTTTAACATCAAGTACAAGAAGGGTAGCACCAAAAATGTTGCAGACTGCCTCAGCCGACCGCCGATCACAGCACTAACCACTGTTCTCAACTCTTGTGGGAACGAGACTTCTGATTGGTCACTTCTCTACAAGAGCAATCCAGAATTTGGCCACACATACAAAGCACTCTTGGGGGGCACGTAAGTTCCAAATTATGACCTCCAAGATGTACTGTTATGTCACTTTGGACACCTTTATGTCCTTCAAGCTATCATGCCAAGATGATATGGGAAGCACACTACAGTCGAGTCACTAGGCATTTCGAGGTCGAGAAAATAGTGGTGGTACTGCAGAAGTATTTCTATTGGTCGAACCTTTGACATGATGTCGCAAACTACATCAGATCCTGCACTTCTTGCGCCATTTCCAAACCGACCATCAAGACGCAAGGCCTCTATACTACGTTACCTACCCCTAATCGACCTTGGGATTCCATCTCCATAGATTACATGTCGAGCATTCCTTCCACTAAGCATGGAAACGACTGTGTTTTCATGGTCATCAATATATTCTCAAAGATGGCCATTATGACATCCTACAAGAAGAATATCACAACAAAAGCTACTACTAAATTATTCTTTGAACAAGCTTGGGTGCACTTTGGAATCCCACAGTCCATCATCTCATATCGGGACTACAGGTTCCTCAGCACATTTTGGTCTAGCCTCTGGACAATGCTGGAGACCAAGCTCACTAATTCCATAGCTTTCCATGTCCAAAATGATGGTGAGATAGAAGTCATCAATAGGATGATTGTACACATTCCGCGCATGTAAAATTCAAAACATCCACAGACATGGTATGAGAGCCTCCCCTATGTACAACATAGTTATAATCGGGCTCTCCACATCTCAACCGGCCATAGACCCTTTCAGGTAGGCTTGGAATTCCATCCACTATGTCCCAATGACATAGCCATGCCATTTGTGGCTACTCAGGCTGACTCGGCTCATGTCCAGTCTGAAGCTGACAAAGCGAACAGCTTCATCGAGTGCATTTAACACATCCACCAACAGGTTCATGACATATTGGACAGAGCCATTGCTAAATATAAGAAACGACATGATCAACATCGGCTGCCATACAACTTCCAGGTGGGTGACAAAGTGTGCCTATATTTGCAGAAGGAGCACCTCACTAGACCCCACCACAAGCTTCGCTCGCTCCGATATGGGTCGTACACCATCACCAAGGTTGTAGGGAACAATGTCTTTGAGATCAGTATTCCACCATTCCTTGGTATGCACCCAAGATTCAATGTGGACTGCCTTCGTCCCTACTTGCCACCTCTATTGGACACCTCTATCATTGTAGAACAACTCACATCAACATAGTTAAACGTAGATTGCATGGAACAGGCCACCACAGATTGTATCATGGACATGCAAATCAAGAACACTCGCCAACAGAAGATCCTACTGTATCGAGTTGTCAAAGCTGGCCAACTCCTGCACCAAGGCAAATGGTTCAGGAGGGACCAAGTTCAGCAGAAGTTTCCTCATCTCATGGAGGAGCTGAACGCAATGGTGACCATTGCTTCCTAAAGGGGGAGGAATGATCTAGGTGAATATTGGTGGCCACCCGCCTATTCCACTTTGGGCCCCACCATTGTCTCTTTCAGTTTTTCAGTTTTGGCACAACTTACTATTTTTAGCAGTTTTTTGGGTCCCGAACTTCTAGAGCCGTTTTAAGGCCCTAAACAACGTCTTTTGGGAAAACTGGGAGCCACATGGGTACATGGATAGATATTTCTCACCTCAAAAGTTGTAGTCCTTGGATAGATCTTTCTAACGAGGTATGGTGTGCATCAAACAAAGATCATATGCAAAAGTTACGTCCCCGAAAACTTGAAACACCAATTTACCCAAACGAGGCCCATAGTTTTGGTGCTTCATCTCCTAGGGTTAGGGTTTTGGATGTTTAGGGTTTTCCACTATTTCTAAATAATAAATAGGGCCCTGAGCCTCATTGTAACATAGTTGAGAGGCCTGTAGTTGCCGCATCTCTTCTTAGGGATAAGCTACCAGCGCCCGAGCTAGTTTATTTCCATTCTATCTGTAAGCAAATATCAGTTCTTTGATGTTAATGAAATGAAGTGTTATTTCCACTGCATCTTTTTATATATATGTATATGTGTATTCTGTCGCGTTTCTGCATAAATCCGGATCACCAAAACAATTTCAACTTTTGATATGATGAAAAGAAAAGTAAAAACGACGACTCTGCAATAATTTGTCTATTTATGAAAAAACTTAAATATTCTAAAAATAACAAAAATAAAAAATAATATTTTATTAATTTATTTATTTGTCTAAACAAATAATAATAATAATAAGTTAGTCAAATCTATCTCTAAAATACAAAATATTGTATAAAACTACACTCACCACAGGCTCACGCTTACATTAGAAAACTACACTCACACTAATATTAGAAAACTAAACTCACATTAACCACACACATCAAGGAACATGACTCTCAATCTCACATTATAAAGCTACACTGACCACACACATCCTAGAAAAAGTTGCAATTCTCGTATTCAACGGAACAAGTGTTAACAATTTGCAAATAAGCACAACTGCGTTGTTGCAGAGGCTGAGCACCGTGTCCAAGAGGACACCATAGCAGTAGCTGCACTCAAGGTTAACGCACTTCATTTGACCCCAGAAAGTGCCCGGGCTAACTCCAACCGCCGTCTCGAAGATATTCTGCTCAAACGTCCTGGCTTGTTTCATAATTCCGAGCAGGGTTTGGACAGTCTGTACGAAAGGACTTCCGCTTCGGATTTTATTGGTTTTACAACTGGGTTTCCAAGTTGCACGTTAGCTACGGCCACCATTAATAACTTGATCATCATGACGACCTCAAATGAAACAAATGAAATAATATGCCCTCTAACAATAATAATCCGTCCCTTTAAATGACTAGCGTTATGAAATGCGATGCTTTTCAATCTACTGAAGACACCCCATTTTATAGCCCTCCCGGAACATCCGTGACGAGGATGGTGGTTTCACAAACCTTCATTTTCGATAGAGGCAGCCATCCATTTCTTCACACACGCATACGTTCTGTATTTTAATCTCATCCCTATCTAATACCTTTACATTCTGTATCTTAATCCCATCCCTATCCAATAGGAAGAGCTTTTAGTATTTGTATATACTCGGATTCCATTTTAAAAAGTAAACTCAATTATTAAAATATATTCTGGGTTTTCATGATGTAAAAATAATTTTCTTTAATATCAGCGTTATTCAATTTTATTGGAATTTAACATTATAAAAATGGTGTATTTTGTTTTGGAAGGCAATTATTTTTTAATATCATTTTTAATAGTATTAGGAATATACTAGGATTCTATTTTAAAAAAAATGCTCAATTATTAAAATATATTCTGGTTTTATTATGAAAAGCATGCAATTATTTCATTATTATTTTATGTAAAAATCATTTTCTTTAATATCACCTATATTCAATTTTATTGGAATTTAACATTATAAAATTGATGTATTTCATTTTGGGAAGGTAATTATTTTTTTAATATCATTTTTATTTAATTGGATTAGATATATTTCCTTTTACTTAGGCAAACATGTTGGTGAAAAAGGGGTTTCACGTTTAAAAAAACAAATAATACGATGAATTTCTTCCTTTCTTCAAATTTTGAGAGTAGCCCTTCATTGGTTCATACCCACCAAGTGACCATTTCAAAATGATTAAAATAATTATCTATTTCTCATACCTTACTATTTTATAATTCCAAAAGTTAGGAGTTTCTCATACCTCACAAGTTAGAATGAGTGATTCACATTTTAATTTATTATTTAATAATTTATGATTGAAATCTCTACTTTTATTAATATAGGCACATAACTCTCTATAAGCATCAATCGCTCATAAAAACTAACTAAATTATAACTTTATTTTAAATAACTATTATTTTATTATTGTTGGCTCTACAACTCAATATGAGGTAGATGTCTTGTCACACTCATAAAAAAAATCTCACTACAACTATTACTTACATCAACAAAATTAAAAAGAATGGTTTAATTATATCCAAGTCCAATATACATCTAAAGATTTTATTTTCGACAAGCTGTAAAGTTTGGTTTCAGAGGTGTCCTCCACGCCACCAATGTTAATTTATATATATTACATAATTCTGTCATACTATATAAATCTGAGCCTTCACCTGTTTGATATTTTCGTTGGTTATGGATTATAGAACTTATACATCAAGACAATAAAACAAGGTTGAATGCGAATTTGTGGCGCTAGTGGATGATGACAGATTCATGTCTCATTCATGATTCACATTTATGAGTTTTTAATTCATTACAAGACAACCCATCATGGAGCTTATGGCAAACAAGGGGATAATTAACAATCAATGATTTTAAGTTTGATTACGCATGATTATCTAATATTTTATCCTAAATAAGATTTATTACTACCCAAGTGAATGGCAGTTATCTTCCACTGAGATCTTTTGCTGACTGTCGATCTATCCAACCCTAGATCAGATGGTGGTGGTTGTTGCGAATGAATTTAGGGTAACTATCATCCCTAATGCTGCTTTGTCCTACTCATTTGCTCCGCCGCTTCAACTTGGATCCCTTATGCGAGAGGGTTTGCATTGCATCTCCCCCTTACAATGACAACTAGGTATTCAAGCCCGACATGGTTGCACCTGAATAGTTGTAGGCGCATGTGCAGTAATGGAATTCAATTTTGGGTTTATGGATGTGGGTTAAACATCTTAAAGAATTAACAGTTTCCGTTCTGCTCCATTCGACACAGAAGTTCCCAACTCACACTAGTGAGTTTTATTCCATTTTAGCTCTGCAATTATCTTTCTTTTAATTATATTCAAGATCGATTTATAAATAATGATTTGAATTTGTTTTATGCAGGTTGGTAATCCTGCTATAGCTAGATTCCCCATTCTTTGTTTTTATCACATCTCCTTCTCATTTAGCAACAAAGGGTTTTGTCTCTCCCAGAGTGTCGAGGGTGGAAGGTAAGAACTCGCAACATTTGAAATTCTGGTTTCATTTCGAGTTTGATTACATAGGTTGATTTTACATTCAGCTCTCATATATTTATTTTATTTTATGTGCAAGGCGCTACTGCACCCTGGTCCTAGTTTATTTCTGTGTCCCTTTGAATGCATTCGTAACCTCCTCAATAGTTTTCCGGGTGAGTGGTATTCACTTATTCTTTTCTTCACGGTATATATGTTTATATGGTCAATCTTCTGGTCTAGCCACTAAGGGAACATCCCACTGTGGATATAAGATTTTTGAGTTTTCCTTACCTGGGTCTTCTTGTTTGCATGATGGGGTCTCCATATCACTCGTGAAATGGCACAGTTTTATTTATTCCTAGATAGTTGCGTTATGGTCTTGAGACCTGCTAGATTTTTCTTTTGGATTTAGACCCTTAGGGTCTGCTCTGGCATAAATTCTATTCATAGTTTTTAGAACTCCTATGGTCAGCTAGTCCTCTAAATTGAGCACTCGTTACCATTTTTTAAATTTATATAAATTTCTTACAGTTATTCTGCCAAATTTCATTTCTCCATACTCGATGCTGGTTATGATCTTAACTCGGTTGATATGGAAAGTTTTATTCGTTTCATATTGTTTTATCTTCTTTATACACTGTAAATTGTTTATGTATGTAGAGGATGATTCTCTTGTTACTCTGGTTTGAACTTCAATTAAGGGTTTTCCATTCTATCAACCAAGATAGTGTTAGCGCTCTAAAACTTGCAGTTTAGCAGCCAGAGGACCAAACCCATGTTTGGTGTATTTCGGAACTCGGGTCTAAACCTCTGTGCATGACTGAAATCCTAGAGCTTTCATGGATAATTCTATGTACTCTAGTTCTATTGTAATTTTATTGTCTTGCACTATGGTATGTCTGCTCTAGAAATAAAAATTCTACAGTTACTATCTCACCATGGTGATTAATATTATACAGAAATATACACTCATTATTTTCACAAGGGTTTATTATGTTGTAGAAGCTATATAGTCTGTTGTTCTTTTTTTATTTGGAATTGAGTTTACAGAGCTATAAATTAAATCTTCTCCTTAGTATGAACTAGTAAGAGTAAAAAATGTACCTTTTCTCTATTTTTTTTGTTCTCTTCTATTTTCTTTATCTTGGTTTTTATGTTACTGATTTATCTTTCTAGCAATGTTGAACAGATTCTAGTTCATTTTTCCAGTTAAAAATAAATAAACAAATTTAGAGTTCTAGAAAATAGATAACATTTCACAATCATTTATTAGTTTTCAATCAGATATTTATATACTTATCTCAGATCTCCTTAGCTTAACTGATGGTTCCTCCCAACCTTTAGAGAGGATATTACATCCTCTTCTCCCCGCGAGATACACACCAGAGTTCTTTAGAGAGAAGTATGTACAGGATTTAGGCCTCAAGACCACTGTCTAGTCTATACTCCTGACAGGTTACAGAGCTCCACTAGCTCTAGACCAACTCTAGACAACTAATAATTTCCACCACCTTGTGGTTAAACCTTTTTCCTTTTTATTAAAAAAAACCCCTTCCCTCCCTCGAGATTTCCCTTTTATCCTTTTGGGGGAAGGTAACTGTCAGAAAAAACTACCTCAACCTTTTACTTTAGATATTGGAATTCTCTTACTATTTAGTTTAATATTTTCTTAATGTAAATTTTATTCATAAATAAAGTTCAAGTTTTTCTTTTTACTAACGATTAACCATATTCATTAATACCATTTTCACTATTCAATTCAATTGCATCTTTAACTAAAAATAACAAGTTTTTTAATCATCATGTAAAAATAAAACAGGGTGTTACATATTCCCCCACTAGAGACAAACATCGTCCTTGGTGTTTATTTCATTACAACAAACAATTCAGGGTAGAATTATCATATGGAGTTTTCATCCTCCCAAGTGGCCTCCTCCAGGCTGAAGTGCTTCCACTGCACTTTAACTTGGAGATGACTCGTCTCTGGAGTGTTATTTCTCTTTGATCAAGAATACACTAAGGTTCTACCAGAAATTTGTTATTCGGTTCTACCTACATAAAACAGAATTTTAAAATTATTTGAATTAAAATTCCATCTTTTTAAGATTCATAGAATAACATAAATTACATGTATGTTCTTCCAATGTATAACATGCTTGGGGTCATGTATGTATCTTTTCAGTGTTGACACATTAAACATATTGTGTACCAATATGTGACTAGACAACACCAGCCAATAAGCCACCGACCCTATCCTTTCCAAAATTTGGAAGGGCCTACAATACCTAGAGTCCAATTTGGCACAGGTACTACACCTTAGGGTACTTTTCTTAGGTTTAATCCTTACGTATATGTGGTCACCTACTTCAAATTATCGAAAGGTTCTTTTTTTGTCTGCATACACCTTTTGACTGTCCTAAGCTTCCTTTAGATTTTGTCGAATTTTCCTTAACTCGCACTCCATTTCCTCCAACATATCTGGTCTGAGCATTAATTTATTTTCCGGACTACTCCAATTCATACAGTTTTGACATTGTCTTCCATACAATGCTTAAAAAGGACTCATCTTGAGGGATTCTTGATATCCGTTATTGTAGGTGAATTCGACCAAATGAAAATATTCTTCCCACCTTGAGGGTTACTGCATCACATACATGCATAGCATATATTCAAATATTTAATTCACCCTTTCATTTTGGCCATCTGTCTGAGGATGACAGGCCGTACTAAATTGGATATGTGTTCCCAATCCCGTAAATAGTGTCTTCCAAAAAGCTGATGTGAATTTTATGTCTTGTTTTGAGATGATGACACTCTAAATATCATATAGTCTAGAAATTTCTCTCATGAAAATTTCAGCAATATGAACAATCTTGCAAGTTGATTGAAAGGGTATAAAATGAGTTACCTTACTGAGCCTATCTACTACCACCATAATCGAATCGTTGTATCTCTTGCTTCTTGGTAATCCTATGATGAATTCAAGTGATATGACTTCCCATTTACACTCTGGTATGGGAATAGGCTGAAGCAATCCCGCTGGGTGCTAGTGTTCCACCTTAACTTGCTAACACTCTAAACATTTGGTCAGATATTCCACAATTTTTTTATGCATTCCAAGCGAATGATAGTATTTTCTTATTACTGTCAGCATTCTGATCAACAGGATAACCTGCATAGGAGCTTTGATGGTATTCATCTAAAATCATCCCTTTCAGGCTCATCTTATTTGGTATACATGTCCTCCCTCAAAATAGGAAAAAGTTATTTATTCTTAATTTCATAATCTAATTTCTTTATTTGTTTTTTTGCCTCTTTTTCTTGCTGCCATAGAAATTGATATTCAGGGTATCTTTCAGCTACTTCCATAATTTTCTCTTGAAATTTAAATTCTTCTTGATTAAAATAAAGTTCATATATGCAATGTGGTTTCCTAATTAAGGCATCAACTACATGGTTCTCATTTCCTTTTACATGTTGAATATCGAAGTGAAATTCACTTAGGAATGCATTCCACCTTGCTTGGCGAGCATTCAAATAATATTGTTTAAAATAGTTGGTCAGGCTCCTATGGTTGGTTCTTAATACAAACCTTTTTCCAAATAAGTAATGTCTCCAAATTCGAAGGGCATGCACTACCGCAGTTAGCTCTAAATCATAGGTGGAGTATCGTTGTTCATGATACCTTAACTTCCTGGACTCATATGCTATTGCTTTTCCATCTTCTGTTAATACTTCTCCCACCCTTTCTTTACACGTGTCTGTGCAGACTTTAAATTCCTTGTTTGGAATCACCACTTTCAATACATGAGCAATATCTAATAGTTCTTTTAATTGTTCAAAACTAGCTTGACACTCCTTATTCCAATTTAAGAATTGCCCCTTACCGTGCAAGGAAGTGATGGAAAAGGCTATCTTAGAGAAGACTTAAATGAATCGTTGCTAATAACCAGATAAACCCATGAAAGAGCATATGTCTACTACATTTTTGGGAACTCTCCACTCCATTATTGTCTTTATCTTTTTAGGATCTACTAAGATTCCTTCAGCAAATATTACATGACCCAAATATTCTATCTTTTCTTTTTTTAAATCACATTTTATAAATTTGGCATAGAGCTGATGTTCCCACAACATTTTTAGTACCAACCGGAGGTGTTCCTTGTGCACTTCAATATTTTTAGAGTAGATCAGTATATCGTCAATAAATATTAAAACAAATTTATCCAGAAATGGGTGGATGATACCATGCATCAAACTCATGAAGGTTTTTGGTGCATTGGTTAATCCGAATGGAAACACCGCAAATTCATAATTTTCATATCTGCTACGAAATGTTGTTTTGGATATGTCCTCGTCTTTAATTCAGATTTGGTGATCACTTGATCAAAATATCATCTATTCGGGGTAATGGATATTTATTTTTGTCAGTCAGCTTATTAAGTTTTCGATATTCCATGTACATCCGCATTGTACCATCTTTCTTTTTAACAAACAACACAGGTGCTCCCTATGGGGATACACTTGGTCAATGTATCCTTTATCCAATAATTCTTGTACCTGCATTTTTAACTTTGTCATTTCCAGCACACTCATTTTGTATGGTGATCGTGACAGAGGTGCTACTATGGGTATCAATTCTATACTGAATTCAATGTCTCATTTTGGGGGTAATCCTCAAATAATCTCCATAAATACATCTACAAAGTCTTGAACAACTGAAATATTTTCCAGCATAAGAATATTATCTTTAGAATTAGTAAACACCACTTGAATAGTGTATAGTTGACACCCCTTTCTAAGATATTTAATTATTGAGATGTTTAAATGAGGCGCAATCAAAGGGGTGTCTTAATTCCCTATAATTCTTGACGAGTATTAATATTATACCTTAAAATAGATGATTTTCCCCTTACAATCCACTAGTGACCAATGTCTTTCTAGCCAGTCCATCCCCAACAAAATATCATAACAGCCTAAAGGTAGAATATTCAAGTCAACAGTTATATGTTGCCTTCCAATTTCTAAAATACATTTCAAGAATTTCGCATTAACTGATCCCTTTGCCCTAGTAGCCAGTTCTACCAACCAAGGACTTTTAAATTTTTGGCTTTGTAGTGGTGGCTTATGGGACTGTCCAAGTTCTTACCTGCTGGATGCTTTAATAGGCCTTTAATCTACTGTCCATTTAGGATTTTGTTAATTTTTCCCAAATTGTCTTTTTGTTGGGTTCCTTGCGGCATTCTTGAAATTTCCAAGCCTAGTATGTTTGAAATTCAAGGTGCCTTTATACCCTTCCATTGGTGACAAACTTCTGCCAACTTCTCTTTTTACCTTAGATTGCTTATATCACATTTGTGCTTTTCATAACACCTCATCCATGGTCTTTGGATTCATGAATTTGATCCTCTCCTTCATGTTGGTAGGTAGGCTACTCAAGAATATTTGTAATTTTTCTTCTCGTCCCTAAAATATGGTATGTATCTTAACAAAGAGGTGAATTTGGTGATGAATTCATCCATCGATAACTATCGCAGCTTCAAGTCATGAAAATATCGTGACTTTTCATCATAAAATTGTTATGTTAGATACTTTTCCTTGAAGTATTGTCAGAACTCATCCGAAGTTACGTTATGATCCTCAATTCCCCATACATTCTTCAGTTCCTTCCACCATAATGTGGCCTTCTCCCGCAGATGATAAATAGTCAGACGAGCTTTGAGCTTGCTGCTATATTCATAGACATGAAAATATTTATTCATGTTTATTATCCATGATTTTGCCACTTCTTCTCACTCTCCATCAAAAGTGGGTTGTTTAATATTCCAAAATTCCCCTTGTAATTCTACTTTCTATTTCTTCATCTCTTGTTGTTCGGAAGCACTTCTAGACTCTCCTTCATGATAAGTTATATTTTTGTTACTCCTCTGAGTAGGACTCCCTTCCAAATTGTCATTAATTTTCTATTGTTGTTCTTCTTCATGAGTGTTCCTTTCTGGACTAGGCTGTGAAGTAGGATGGTTTTGTCTATCGGAGAGGATTTTAAGGATTATTTCTATCTCTTGCATTATTCTTTCATTGTCACTTCTCACTCGAATAATCTCTGTCTAGAGTTGTTGCATTGTATCCAACAAGCGAGTCATTTGACAGTGTTGTTCCTCTAGTAACCTACTAGTTTGTTGATGCTGGTGCATGCTCAATTGTACCCACATTTCTTGGTTCATCTCTGGATTTCACTGGGGATACTAGTTTGTTGATGTTGGTGCATGCTCAATTGTACCCACATTTCTTGGTTCATCTCTGGATTTTGCTGGGGATGGATTTCCCCGATATTTCTTTTTATATCTTGGCTTCAAACTGTCTTCATTATAAATTTTATTAGTTCCTGCTACTGTGCCTAATATTAACACCAACGAAGCATCCAAAGTTATTTAGTTGGCCCAACATGCAAACCACACTCTGATACCACATGTCACAGTCATAAAAAAAATTCTCATTACAACTATTACTTATATCATACAAATTTAAAAGAATGGTTTAATTATATCCATGTCTAATATACATCTAAATATTTTATTTCCGACAAACTATAAAGTTTGGTTTTGGAGTTGTTCTCCATGCCAACAATGTTAATTTATATATATTACATAATTCTAGCATACTATATAAATCTGAGACTTCACTTGTTTGATATTTTCATTAGTTGTGGATTATAACACTTATACATCAATACAATAAAAAAATACATCAATAAAATAAAACAAGGTTGAATGCGAATTCATGGTGCTAGTGAATGATGACACATTCATGTCACATTCACAGTTCACATTTATGAGTTTTTAATTCATTACAGGACATCCCATCATGGAGCTTACAATAGAAAAGGGGATAATTAACAATGAATAATTTTAAGTTTGATTACACATGATTATCTGATCTTTTATCTTAAATAATATTTATTATTGACCAAGTGAATGGAATTTTCCTCCACTGATATCTTTTGTTGACCGTAAATCCATCCAACCCTAGATCAGACAGTGGTGGTTGTTGCAAATTAATTTAGGGTAACTACCACCCCTAACGCTACTTTGTTCCGCTCATTTTTTCTACCACTTTGTCTTGACTTCCTTTTGCAAGAGGGTCTTCAATGCATCTCTCCCTTAAGGCGACAACTAGGTATTGAAGCCCGAAATGGTTGGATATGAATAGTTGTAGGCACATGTGCAGTAATGGAATTCGATTTTGGGTTTATGGGCGTGGGTTAAACATCTCAGAGAACTAAAAGTTCCCTTTCTTCTCCATTCGGAACATAAGTTCCCAACCGACATAGGTGCATTTTATTCCATTTTCTCTCTAATGCTATCTTTCTTTTAATTATATTGAACATCAATTTATAAATAATGATTCGAATTTGTTTTACACAGGTTGGTAACCTTGCTGCGACTAGATTCCTTATTCTCTATTTTTATCACGTCTCCTTCTCATTTAGCTGTAGATGGTTTAGTCTCTCCCAGAGTGTCGATGGTGGAAGGTAAGAACTTCTCACAACATTTGAAATTCTAGTTTGATTTAGGGTTTGGTTGCAAAGGTTTATTTTAAATTCAACCCTCATTCCCTTTTTTTTCTTTTATGTGCAAGGTGCTACTGAACCCTGGTCCCTTTGAATGTGGTTATGACCTCCTCAATAGTTTTCTGAGTGAGTGGTATACACTTCTTATTTTCTTCATGTTATATATTTTTATATTTTCGACCTTCTGGTCTGGCCACTGAGGGAACATTCCACTATTTATACATGATTTCTAAGTTTACTTTACCTAGTTCTTCTTGTTTTCATGAATGGGTCTCTAGATCACCCGTGAAATGAAATAGTTTTATTTATTCCTAGGTAGTTGCATTATGGTCTTGAGACCTGCTAGATTTTTCTTTTGAATTTAGACCCTTGGGGTGTGCTCTGATATAAATTCTATTCACTGTTTTTAGAACTCCTACGGTCAGCTAGTCTTGTAACTCAAGCACTCATTACCAGTTTTTACATGTATATAAATTTCTTACAGTTATTCAGCTAAATGTTATTTCTCCATACTAGAGGTTGATTGCGATCGTAACTCGGTCGATAAGGAAAGGTTTATTCGTTTCATACATTTTTATCTTCTTTTTACACTGTAAATTGTTTATGTATGTAAAGGATGATTTTGATGTTACTGTGGTTTGAACTTTAGTTAAGGGTTTTCCATTCTATCAAGTAAGATAGTGCTAGCGCTCTAAAACTTGGAGTTCAGCAACCATAGGACCAGACCCATGGTTGATCTATTTCTGAAATCAGGTCTAAACCTCTATGCATGAAAAAAATCCTGGAGATTTCATGGATAATTTTGCGTACTCAAGTTCTACTATAATTTCATTATCTTGCATTATGGTCCCTCTGCTCTACAAATAAACTTTTTGCAGTTACTATCTCACCATGGTGATTAATATTACACAGAAATATAGACTCAGTATTTTCAGAAGGGTTTATTACATTGTAGAAGCCATACAGTCTGTTGTTATTTTTTTCTTTGGAATTCATGTTACTTAGCTTAACTGATGGCTCCTCCCAACCTTGAGAGAGGCTATTATGTCCTCTGCCCCCCAAGCTCAACACCAGAGATCTTAAGAGAGAAGTATGTATAGGACCTTTTTCCAGTCCAGTTTATACTTCTATACTCCTAACACATTACATTTGTCAAAAAAAATGCCTCAATCTTTTACTCTGGATCTTACTCTAGATCTTGGAATTCTCTTACCATTCAATTAAACCTTTTCTGAATTTAAATTTTATTCATAAATAAAATTCAAGCTTTTCTTTTTACTAATGAATAACCATATTAGTTAATATCCTTTTCACTAGTCAATTCAAATGTATCTTTTATCTTTAACTGTTAATGGGGTCTTGGTTACGGTGATGAGGCAAGCTGTTATAGCACTCATCACAGGTTCAATTAATAGCCTGATCGGGGGTGATGTATGTGGACATGTTGATGAATACGGGGTAAAAAAAAATGAAAGTAAAATAAAAATAAAAAATGAAAGGTGTTGCCAAAATTACAAAAAATATATATATATTTAACTAAAAATAAAAGTTCTTTTAATCATCGTATACAAATAAATAGAGGTGATACATATGTGAATGTTTTAACAAATTTAATATAATCGCAATGTGGGCATAAGCAAAATATAAATTCAATATTGGTTTTATGCTCGAATTGGTTCCAAAGTGAAATTTTGTTTGAGAGAAAATGTAAAATAATTAAAGTTAAATAGTTCATTTAACTGTGGACTCTAGATTTTTAATATAAAATTTTTATTTTAAAATATAATATAATATTTTTGTTTTTAAATAAAATTAGTCAATTTTTTTATTGGGTTGAGAAGTGCTCTCCAACCCAAGATGCTAGAGATGTGTAAGGTTAATGTAAACATTTTGACTAGGTAAAAATAAAAATAAAATATGGTAGAGATGTGTAATTTAATGTAATGTGATATAATGTAAAAAAATTAACTTGCTCAAAATAAAATAAAAATAACAAGATAAAAATAACCCTATGAGAAATTATAATGAGAAAAATAAAAATGACCCATGCATGTAACCTATAAAGGTAAACTATTTTTATGGATATGTTCGGTGGCCATATGCATTTTTTTATGTAAAATTTAGAGTTTCCTCCAGGCTATTGTGTGATTCAAGAAGGTATTTTTAAGAAGTGTAAGGTTAAACAAGATTCCACAAAGTACTGAACAATAGTTGCTTCTTAATTCTAATGGCTTCTTTGATAATCACTTTAATATAATATATGTAATATATTATATTAATTTATGTGTAACAATGTGCTATAGAAATGGAGCTCTAGAAGATATAGCATGGTAAACTTAGAAATCACTAAGCTTAACATGAAAGTGAGCTAAGTGAGGGGAGGGGGTGGGAGAAATATTAGATGAAATGTAATTATTACATTTTATCTACTATGTATGTCTATCTTCATCCAATTTTTGTTATCTTACTAGAAATATTGGGTAAAATATAATATTATAATATACCAAATATTTGGTGCATTTTTTTATTGTAAATTATCTTTATATTTGAATTTTAAAAGAAAACAAACTCAACTAGGGGAAGGGGAAAAATCGATTAAAATGTAATATTTAGGTAAATTCAATGGATGAATCATGTTGTGACCCTTCTCCTCATTGTTGATTAGGGTTTTCATCATCTCTATTTTCTATTGTTGTGAGAGAGTTAGAAATTCAACACAACATGGTCCTATGCTCGGTAGATGAGCTCATCTATGAACTCGTAAATGGCGGAATGGCGGAACCCTTTTTAAACCATTTTTCTCCTTTCTCTTTTTTAAACCCTTTTTATCATGACGGGGGTTCTTTTCCCTTGTTTTTTGTGAGCTGGTTTAACTGCAGGGATTTACATTTGGCATGTTGAACAGGTTTCAACCTGTTGTTTAATTTTTTTTACCTTAGTATTATTCCATAGGTTTATCATTCTCTTGATGTTGGTTTCCTGCTTCTGGCAGTATGGGAAGCTGGAGTGAGGGCGGTTTTGGAGTTGCACATTTCGGTAAGATTTCTCTTTCAAGCCGCAGCTGCGGTCTTCTGTGGTTTCCTGGTTTCTAAGTTTTCATTCCCAGTGGAGGTAAGTCCTGTTACGGGTGCTTTTCTACTTACTGTTTTCAATCGGCTAGGTCTATGGACTGTGTTATAATTTCTGGGCTTATCGGGCCCGGTTTGATGGGGAGACCGAGAGGTTTTTTTTATTCTCTTAGCCTCTCTTTATCAGAGGTTTTTAGTTATTTATTGTTTGCTGTCATTTTCTGTTTGACTCCCGAGTATCCCACTTTCGGTCTGTTCTCTCCGCCGGATTTTCGGGTGGTTGTGGCTGGGGGTTTCGTTGGGGTTTCTGCTGAGTTTTTCTCCATGGGTAATGATAATTTGTTCATTGATGTGGAGCCCAAAGCTAAAGATATTTTGTCTATCTTGGTTCTATAACCCATGAGCCCTAACCCGGCTAAGGTATCCCTTCCAATGTGGTCATATGAAGCCAAGGGTGGGGAGGTGAATGCCAAATGGAATCTGATGGTTTGATTTGCTTCCCTTAAGAAGTTTGACTTTTCTGTCCCTTATCGTCGATCGGTGAAACAGACTGGTCTTGGTCCCCTTGAAAAATCCTTGTATTTGGGCTTGTCCTCTTCCTCTGCCATTCCTTTGCCTAACTTTAACGGGTGCTTGGTATCTGATGTGCCCCATGATCACTATTTTTCTAGGGGTTTGGACGATATTCTCATCGGTGCAGGTGTAGAAGGTGCAAAGGCTGTAGAACTTCCTGTGGTTCTAACCCCTCGGTTGTTCTTTTTGAGGCTATTCAGAAATTGGTGTTAGAACCCCAGTGGGGTTCTGGGGTGTCAACACTTTTGGGTTCGAAAGACTTAAATAGGCCAGAGTGTGGTTTTGGAGGGGGCTTTGGTAGTTTCACGCTTGGAGGATTGAGTGGGTTTTTTCTAGATTTTAAGAGAGGCATCAGTTTTAGCGAGGCTGGGCATCAATTACATGAGATATCAAGTATTTGGGAAGGTATCATTTCAGTTCGTGCTCGGGTGGGCTCCAAAACCAGTCTGGAAAAGGACTTTATTCGGGTCATGCTGGGTCATTTCGGGAACAATGAAGGTCAATCTAAAGGAATTTCATCAGGAGGAGGTCCACGGTCTTTGAAGTTCTCCGTGAAAATTGATGTATACAAGGGAAACAAAAGGAAAAAGGGGAAGACAATCAAGGAGAGTTAGGAGTGTCTGAACTTGATTTTCAATGTGGATCTATAGTTTGACAGTGTTATGGCTACCTCCAAACTAATTTTGGTGGGAAGGGCCAGAGGTAAGGTTTTCTCGACAGATTACATATCGGATTGGATACAAAAAATTTGGGTCGAAGCACCTGAAGGTGGGGCAAAGGTCATTAAATTATCTAAAGGATGGTTTATGGTGAATTTAAAAAAAATTGAAATGTTAGAATGGGTATTGGCACGAAAATGGGGGTTTGGTATTTCACCCATTCTCTTTAAGAAGTGCACTAGTAAATTTGGCCCAGTTTCCGACGGCCAATTTGTCGGTTTTCCGACACCTAGTCATCGCAAGAGCGACAGTTTGAGGCACTTCAAAGCGTGGTTTGTCATAATGTCGGTCTTTTGACGCTTCCATAAAGTGTCGGTATTGCGACACTTGTTCCAATGTTTTGCAAAAGCGTTGCAATACCGACGCTTATGAAGTGTCGCACTAGCGATGCGGTTGAAGTGTTGCAATACCGACGTTATGGCTAACAACGCTTCTAAAGTGTCACAATACAGACGTTCGTATAGTGTCGGAAGACCAACGTTATGGCTAACCACACTTTGAAGTGTCGCAATACCGACATTGAGCAGAAGCGCTCTTCCGACGCTAGTGGTGTCACTCTTCCGACGTTTGGAAACGTCGATTTTGGGAACGTCGCTCTTCCGACGTTGATAAACATCGCTTTTCCAACGGCATAGTAATTTTTTTTTTAAAATGTAACGTCGGTCTTCCGACGCTTATAGCGCGTCAGAAGAGCGACAGCGGGTTCAATTTAAAAAAAAAAATGAAAATATTCTGAATGCCCGATAGCAAATGTTGTTGGGAGGGCTTGTCTCGCATCATCAATAATTTTATTTCGATGCAAATATTGAACGGGGCTCAGATATACATTCGCAAACTACATCGTTCGAGCGACGGAAGGTTAAATTTTTATAAAAAAAAAAATGAAATAGCCCACGGTCATTGCAGTATGGGATTCGATAAACGACAACAGGAATTCGAAACTGTAATGAATTGACTTGCAATGTCTCTAGAATATGAAAAGAGTGAAGTAAATGCAGGTTTATTTTATTCAAATGCAGAGCAGAGGGAGAAAATCATTTTAGCAGAAAGAAAACAAGTATATGAGAAAATTCAAAAGATCATTAACCTGAAGAAGAAAGTTTGTGATGGCACTGACAACAATTTTGTTGTGATCAACTGCTGGATGCTTCATTTTATGGAACTAAGAGCTTAGATGCTATACGAGATGTTGGTGAGGGCCTCTAACGCTGGTGAATCAACAGATTATTGGGTCGCGTTGCTGCTAAAGAAGTTGGTGGCGTTCTCTCGGTGAGAAAAGGGATTCAGCTGCTCGCTACTGCCTCCTGTCTTTTACTATGCCTTTGCTTCTTCTGTTGTACTACTACCTCTATTTATTATGTGGGCTCTTAAAATCCTATTTTATCCACTTCTTACTCTACTCCCTCCATCGCACGCTACTTGATCAACTGAAGCTATTAGCACTCGATCTGGATCTCCTACTTTAGATGCATCTGGCCCCTCTATATGTCACTCGATCTTCTTGCAAGAGAAGGGATTGTAGCTTTGAGGAGAGCGAAGAGGTGAAATATGGAGAGATTGGTTTTAGCTTGTGGTGAGGAGGAGTTGAAGCCTTTGCTGATGCTCTTTTGGTTGTGCCCAAGACTCTGGCAGAAAATTATGGACTAGATACTCAAGACGTCTTGGTTGGACTACAGGTGGAGCATGACAAATGCAATATTGTTGGTTTAAATCATCATATAGGAGAACTGATGGACCCATACTTGGAGGGAATTTTCGACAACTACTCTGTCAAGTGCCAGATTATAAATTTTGGCCCTGTAATTGCATCGCAACTATTTCTCGTGGATGAGGTCATCCGTGCTGGAACAACATAGCGTGGTCGATGCATGAAATGGACCAGTGTTGACTACCGCAATCCGAAACCAAGGAGGATTGTAAATTGGTGAGGGTTGTTCAACTGTGGAGTGATGGAACCCTGAAGGCAAGGAGTGGAACCACGATCATTGAACAGTAAAGGTAGTTTTTAAATCCAAACCCGGCAGTATCGTGCGAGGTCGAAGGTGGTGAGTTGTTTTTACAAAAACAACGCGATATACTTTGGTGATCGACACATGTAATTGAGCGGTTTTGTGATACCATCTATATCGCGTGCGTTTGGAGAATTAACCTCCGTGTAGCTGGGTCGCACGACTACCGTCGGATGATGGAGTGGTAGTGTGATATCCTTCCAGCCGTAGGATGGAGGCGACGATTGACTTTGCCCAGATTGTGAAATTGATTGGGCAATAAAGTTTTGAGAAACCGGGACTATGGGTCCTACCTCCATCAGGTTCCAACAACCAAGAACCAAATTGTATGCATCGTTCCACTACAAGCAACAATTATATCCAAGGGTATCTGGAGTGTATGGAAATTGGTCACAAGTGTTGAAATATATTTGTCTAGTCAGAGATCATGGTAATGGGCCCATGGTCGTCTCAATAGATGTAAATAAGAAACCAAACAATAATATTGTACCCCATAAGACAAGAAAAATAAAGTAGTTTCCCCTGGTAAAAAATATTTGCAAATAAATTGAAGACGTGTAGTCCATCTAGATTTCTCTTCTAGAGAAACAACCACCATCATGGTTAGTTATCCAGATGACTCATTGGATGGTAGCTATCCCACATGTGAACATCAAATCAAGTTTTGGATGAATGGTCTGGGGACTTATTGTTTTGGATGACTAGCACTTAAAAGATAGCCCCTTTGCTAGGCTTGTTAGAAGAAGGAACATTTGAGGGGATGCTCAATGAAGGTTGCTTATATGAGTTCATAGCCCCAGTACCCTATTTTGTATTGTACTTTCAGATGTATGAGAAATAGCGAACAGGTAAAGTGTAAACCAATAGTAAGTTCTAGAGATAGCAATCATGGTTGCCTATATGAGTTCATTTCCCTAGTACCAAGTTGTGTGCTATACTTTCTAATACAAAATCAATGGTAAAAACAGACTTAACACCAATGGTAAGTTCCAAAGATCACAAGAGGAGAGTAGTTTTCATCAATTCCAAGTTTGTCTCATTTGTGCTCAAGACGGATGGTAAGCAATTTATTATTAAGAGTTTTAGCATTATTGGTTTAGCTCTTGTTTGAAGAGGGATGTCAAAGGAGAAAACAACAAGGTTCAACATTATGATAATGTATAACAATGTGTTAAATTTTGTAACATGTGACTACTATTAGTGCTAGTGGTTAGGTTGGATAAATGTTAGCAGTTTTAGTTCATTGGGCTATGCTCTCACAACAACTTATGGCAGTTATTGTGACAATGACCCACATTCAAGCCTTAGAAGGGCATACTCCTGCCTTGCATGGGGTTTTCCGGATGTGGCTATTGATTATGTTGAATATTTATGATGTAGCCTTCATGCAGATTATTGTATAGCATTGGAAAGGTACTAGTGAACCTTATTCTTCACTTAAGTATGTGAGGGTAGGTTGAGCTTAATTCTAGGTTAACTATCCATAAAAGGATGAGTTGCTGTTATAAAAAAAATGTTTGTGGTTTGTAACATGTGACCAATATAACAATAAATGAAAATTTTAGAGTTAGGGGGTCAAAACACCATAACTCCTTAAGGATGCTGTAAATATGTTTCATGGGATCATGTACATGGGAGATTGGTAAACATAGCACCTATATTTGGGAAAACCAAATCAGGATAGCCCTCTTATATTATCGTGGAAGCATTAATAAAAAATTTGGATGCAATACGACTAGACATGGGAAAATATAGCAATAGACAATGTATATATAAAAAAAATCATTTTAAAATATCATAATGCTTCTAAATCAGATTCCAAAGAAAAAGAAAGGTAGTTGTCAAAGTAATCCTACAAATTCTACAAAACTAGTTTCAGAAAAAAAAAATGCAATTTCCAAAAAGGTTTCAAGTATTCAAGTTGATAGCAATCAGAAAAGCCAATACCATATTCAAATACAATTTTATCAAGAAAGTAACTGAAAAAGGCTATAAAATAGATTACAGACAAAATTAAAAATGACAACCATGAATCCAAAGTAAAAACTGATCACAGAAGTTGAGATGGTCCAGATATTGAAGATGATAGAACACATCAGCAAAGACTCTTGTTATTCTGTTAACTTCAAAACACCAAACCAATATTCTGTGGCAAATCACATGTAAAAGCACGAGTTACAACCCTCTTTTCTACAGTACCTTGTTTCTATTCATGCCACCAACTGTAAATATGCCAGCAGCATCCAACGCTGAAATAACCTTTTCCTCACTATCCAATTGTGGTTTAGTTTTTGTAATATGAATCTGCTAAAGACTAATTTTTCAGCATGTATAGGCATCAGTAAACACTGACCAGGAATAAAAATGAAAAAACTAAAAAAGTAACCACAGAAAGGAGTTAAATATTTCATTAACCTGATTGTTGAAGAATTTTTGGAGATTAACATATGGCATCATTAATAAACAGGTAAATGCCAATGAATAAGAAGATGTTGTGTTCATTGGTGAAGAGAAGGTTTGAGTTCAGTTTATCCACACAAATGGGAACTAATCACGTCATTATATAAGAAATACAAGGATTTTCTATGACCTATTCTAATCAATGTCAGGCAAAAGGATTCAAGTAGGAAAATGTCTTCAAAATTTCTGGTAATAGACTCAAACATTCACTACAGACTAAGAGCAAAAAAACACAAAATTGGTCTCACATACCTGTTTTCTAGAATAAATTGACTATGCCAGCACCCTAAATTGATAGAGACTTTAGTGTGCTTATACTAAGACCTTAAAATGAGAAGCTAAACTTAACAATAGTTATGAGTCCAATCCCAAAAGAAGAACATGCTGCCAATTTGGGGATGAGACCAATTTCAAGTCCATGGTGAATTTGACAGAATAGATACCTTACAATGTCGGTTTCATAGCCAAAGGTGATCTAAAAAAGTTTGACTCTCTGATGTCAAAAGATGTAACCAAAAAAATGGTAATTTGACAGAACATAACTCTCCAATAAATGCAGCCATCCACAATCGTTTGAATCCAAAATAGCTAGATATTCTATAAGCAAGTAAATGTTCCAACTTCAACCTGTTTAGGACCTGTGTATAACTCTGGCATGGCATTTTACGATGCATCATCTCATCTGTTTCAACCTGAGTGTAACTGTGACAAGGCATCCAAGGGTACAAGGGTTTGTCTCTTAATTAATGGCAAAAAAAATATAATTGTACAACATTGTAGGATTTGATGCTAGGTATAATGATGTTTATTTATGCCAATAAGGGCTAGTCTGGGAGAGTAAGACTAGTAAGACTTGAGTATCATGTATCAGTTGATAATATCCTTTTAAGGATTGAATTAGTCAAAGCCAGAACAATTTAACCTATTTCCCAAACATCTCCCAAACACAGAAAACATTCTCTTACATAAAAAGAAAACTCTCAAACAACAATTCATTTTTCTCCATTCAAAAACATTATCAGAATTACAAGTACATTTTTATTTATCGAATTCCATCCATGTTATGCCTTCAGCAAGTTCCATCTATTAGTTATTCCCTAAAGAAATGTGGTGGGGTTCACTCATAACTTAAAATGAAGTTCCAGGTTATCCATTGACTTGTTTGCTGAGAAATGAACAGTCTAAGGATTTAGATCTCCTAAAAGGTAAAAGGTTAAGGTAGAAAGACTTCACCAAAAATAAACCAACCAAATATTATTTTACCCTCTTCCTGTAATAACCAACCAACCATGGTGGATACCTTCTATCCCAATTCATAGACAAAGAAAGTGTAAAAATGTTCGCACTTTCTGAATATTTTTAATTCCACTATTTAGTGTTTATATATCATGATAACATAGGAGCATTTAAATAAGTCCCTTGACTGTGTTCAGTGTTTGTACAATTATAACATAGGAGCCTAATGTATTCAATGTTTGTACAATTATAACATAGGAGCCTAATGCATGTAGGCTTAAGGTCTAAAGCTCTATTTTAATTCACAATTAGCCGATGGCCTAAAGCTCTATGTTAATTCACAATTAGCCCATAGGCTTTAATGAGACCTTAATTCCAATAGAATACCACGATGTAGGTGAAATTATGAAAACAAAAGCCACAATCTCGATCTGAAGATCTCAGTTCTCCAAATCTCATTTCTCAACACCACAACATCATTTTTCTCTTTGATTCAGTTTCACTCACTATAATTTCTATCCCATTTTGGATAACACAAGCACACTTTACTATCTAGAATGAGCACAGGGATGCTCACTGTTTCGACAGATTAGTTGATTTCTACCAGCTAGCAATTTTGCTACTATTTGCCTTCAGTAAATTGTTGGATTCCTGAATATATCATTCACCAAGTCAGTTCACCCTGATATTGTTGCAGCTCAAATACTCCAGTTGACAGCTAGGTGACACTAATTTTATGCATATATACAATGCTGTTGTATGATAAGATGAAGTTACGTAGATCTAGGCTAGAGAAGTTATGACTAGAGAACTCCTTTTAATGTGCGTACATTGATTTAGGAGATTTTTTGCCAGTTACCAAATGGAGAGGACTGGTATATGAATATGTGGTAAGGTTAAAATATGACACTGGTTATGAAAGACAGAATTACAGGACTATAGATTTAACGTAGCTTTTACTTTTCGGTTGTTACTTTTTCTGGTGGCAAGTAGTTTCCTTAGTGCGGACTTCATATTTTTTCTTTCAGCTAGCAAAATTATACTTTTAATAGTATACAGTATGAATTACAATCAGTTCAAACTGTTATCTGCTTCCATTGGAAATAGATCAGCAGTGAATTCAAAATATATCAGTTCTGGTTGTACACCATCAATCAAATCACTTGTATCAATATGGGCGTCAATATCATATAGATAGCTACAACCTTCATTGTCATACCTGAATAGTAGTAATTTAGAACAAACAAGAAAAGCAGTAGCAGTAAGCAATAGGTGCATTCAGTTAGAGAACCATTTATGATGAAGAAATAGGAAAACAGAATTTAATACAAGATAAAAATTTACCTTTCTCCTCTTTTATTTGTTTCTTGATCATTTAAGACCTCTCCAAGGTATTCACAAATGAATGTCCCACGTGAAATTGCTTGTGCAGCTCTAACTGCCTAGCCCTAAAATCAAACAGAAAGACAGACCAAAACATTGAAACAGAATTGGGGTCTTGTTGCACCTTGGTTTATTGATAATTTTGAAACCAAGCTTTTTCTTTTTGAAAAAATGCATCTAACATTAACAAGTGAAGTTATTTACATTCTAGACCATGATTACATTTCAATAATGCTCCTAATGCACTACCAATACTAGAACTTCAATAAAAGCAAAATAACACCTTATGCTTTGTTTTATATACTTCAATTCTGACTTGCACTCCCTTCTGCAGCACCCGGTTTGGGCATTCTTTATTACAGCTGCACATAGAGTTGCATTCATATACCAAGAAACCTTCCTGGAGAAAAATAGACATTAAAGTCAGAAAATATAGGCTAACCACTAGAAATATGATGCTAAACCTTAGCAGTGAAGTCATTACATTACTGAACTTCACTACACATACTGACAAGAACTAAAACACAGTGAGAAACAAGAAAATTCCGTGGCTTTTTCATGTTTCGAACACTCTGATGTCAATGCCCAGTACAACACAATTGAAGGACAGCTACAGTGGCCAAATTATGGTAAAAAAATGACAACAGTATGCACAATTATTTGCATATCATCAGAGAGGCCCTCAAATAAAAGTTGAATGCAAGAGGAACAGTACAGGACAACTCATAATGAAGTTTGTAACTTTGTTTTCAAGAACGCCCACGGATAGATAAACGTACAGTTTATCATAAAATAATATTAGATTGACAGAATTTTCACTTTAAAAATCTATTCTGTAAACATAGCCTCATGGGGCGAATCCGTAGAAAGAGGAGTTGTTGATGGAGATGTAGGAGTGATAAGTTGGAGGGGAAGGGTAGGTATAAACTGAAGTTGAGAATTGATTTCAGAAATTGATGGGAATGCTAATGGATTAAGGGTAGCGGATGCTGATTCTAATGATTCTAAATATGCCAAAGACAGTGGAGGGCACTTCAGGTAAGCATACCCCACAGGATGCTTACCTTATATGTGTGTGCGTTTGAAATTTGAACTTTGAAACAATTTTCTTTTATATTATACTAAAAACATAAAGATCCAAAAATAAAAGGGAACCTCAACCTTGTCATGAGGCCAAAGTATGCCCTAGGAGATATATTCTTCACATCCTTAAGCAACCAAAAATTGCTTAGCTCTAATTTCAGAAAATACCTTGTCAAAATCTAAGTTTTATAAGCTATCAATAGTACCAAGCAATGCATCAAAAACTTACTTATAATGAATCATCCAAAGTGAATACAATACTAAGGAGTGTATATAATGCCAAAGGCTTACAAATGGCTCAAAACTAAATATTTGCAATCACTAAGCAATGATCTGTGACAAACAGGAAGGCCATGTTGGCTCCCATTTTGAGTGTATATTTTTTGTAAACTTGTAAAATCCACCATCAGTTCACCATTAAATTCACCAATCCTTGAGATTCAGCAAAATTAGAATTCTTTCGAAATAAATGACGTCGAATGTAGTGACTAAACCTATAGATAGTCCAAGCCTTCCCAAACAGGACACAGCTGCCCCTCAAATTCTCAATCTAACCTAACTTGAAAAAGATACTTATATAATCCTGGCAGGCTCTTCATCACAAATACCCCTTTATGCCCACATTCCTCATCAAATGGGAGGTAGATTCATGAATGAAATGTTTGTCCTAAAACTAAGGATTTTCAAAAAATAATAATAAAAACTGAAACAAGATTTTAAGAAGTCACGCTTAATCCAAAATATCATTAATCCAACCACTAAAAACACTGAGAAAATCTACACACACACAAATTGACTTGCAGCTACAAATGCATAAAATAAAGACTAAAATACCAGTTGCTTAGCAATAGGCTGAACTTGTGCTTCAGGAAGGCATTTGTCATCTTCAAGAATCTCAAATAGTTCACCCTATCAACAAAATCATTTATAAGTCTATGATCTATGTCAAATTCTTTGGGAGAAGAATTTTAATGCTGATATACTTCAAACTGGAAAGATAAAAGAGTATGCACATGCTATAATACAATCATAAATACCTGCGCAAATTCTGTCACAACACAAAACTCCTGTGGACTTTCAAATGCATCTAGCATCTCTATGATATTCTCATGATTCAGATGTCATAATATCTGACAAAATTGTAAACATGAATCATTTCATGCACAATCCAAGTAATATAATTGTCGCATAAAAATGGTTTTCCACCAAATGAGGTTTTCAAACCAAATTTGTGTAATATATACAAAGATATTTCCCTGCAGATAGTAATTCAATAACTAGTCAATGCATAGATTCATCAAGTTTGCTTCACAAGGGAAAAAGTCATATTCTAGCCATTGCATATTCCTCGTTAGACTGCTGAAGGAAGGTGGTATTAACTACAAAATGAAACAACCAGTTAGCTACTCACATTCATTGTACTACTCTTACCACAACACATTCTTCAAATATACATATATGCATATATTTATATCTATATGAATGATTTGGTAATGTAATAGGAAAAGCTGACAACATGACTTTACATCTATACAAAATAAAATCAATAATCGAGACGAGAAATAAAAATGTGCTTGTTTCCCCTGCATAAGACATTAAGGAACTGATTTCTACACCATGGTACAAAACCAGCACCATGTTGATCAGATAAATATATACAAGGAAACTATAAACACTCAACCAAGATGCAACTCAAGGTATCATCATCAAGGTTTTCTTGTAAAAACATATGCCATATCTGTGCAACAGGTATAGAAGACATGTAAAAAATTATAGGGTTATCAAGCACAATTCATCTCCAAACAAATTCCAAGTAGAAAAAATAATTACCTTAGTATAATCACCTTGTTTATAAGGCTATAGAATGATCATCTTCAAGAAACAATTATAAGGAAGAGATCCAACATCAATAATGATTTAAGTCCAAATAAGCAAATCATCGTAGAAACATCAATTCTATCATGGCCATAAAAATTCTATAACAACCAAAGCTAGACTCAACGATATTAATAAAATATTTTCCATACTCTTCCTGCAACAATAAACTATTATCAACAAGAATTCATGGTATCACATCAATCTTACTCAATACTCTGTCTCAGATCTGCACACACCATTAGGACTTTAGTAGGTCAAATTTTTGCCTTACACAAGATTACTTTCTGGATTCAATATCTTTTACAACATTCTTCTAGAAATGGAGTACTGCATAAGACATTAAGGAACTGATTTCTACACCATGGTACAAAACCAGGGGGAATTATGACCTTTGATAAAAAAATATTAAGAGCTTCAATTCCGCAACAACATGTTATAATAGAGTAGAGAAATGTACTAATAACTTGAAAACAATGGGAAAATAAGTCCACAATCATCAATAACATCATTATTTCTTCCAGAATGTAGGTCATCACATTTTACTGCACTCCAAGGTTGTTCAATCAAATTTTTTCCTCCATTTTCCTGTTAAGTTTGGCATGCATATCTAAATTTTTAATTTCAACACCAAAGCTATATTCATATGATACCAATGACCCATATAAGAACATTATGATACTATAATAAATGGATTTAAATGATATGTTTGATGGAGGTTTGGATGAATCTCCTTATTGTGCAGTAAAGTCCACTCTAGCTCTCTTCCGTTCACAAAACAACTAACGGTTTATTAGTCTCTTGCTCATTATAGAAGTAAACTCTATCATGAACAAGATGCTTCAGCCACATTTTAAGATCTCATATGCACTAGTGTATACATGACTTCTTCAAATTGCATCATCACTCTGATATGAACAATAAAATATAACATATACAATCCCGATTACGCTACACGAGAACATACATGCTCTTCACACTATACTTCAATCCCACTACAAGATGCATTGTAACTAACCTCAATTCAAACCATGGTAAAGACCATTTAAACTTGTTTCCCATGCTCTGTCAAAAACCATAATTTATCCAAAATCATGGCATATATAAATTGAGGCTCAATACTTTATATCGGTCCATTCAACAACATTAAATCAATATTCGATGCGTTCACACTTTTTGTATTGACCACAAAGACTAAATAAAATGTTATTCGAATTAGCTTGGACCAAAACAAGAAATGCCTTGATGATGACCAAATTAAATAAATAATAAAAGGCACAGATCAACCACTAAGTCCATAATTAATTTCCAAATCGACTAATAAGATAAAATCAAGTTTAATCTTGTTTCAATAATTTCTTAAATTTGACTGGATCTTTCAAGTGTTAATCACCACCATCAAAAAAATATTTTAAACTGGTTGAGTGCTTTCCAACTACCATATTGGAACGAACCACAAGACATATTTGAATTTGTGTGACAAACACGATGTCCTCAAAAAATAATGTTGATGTCTACAATGTAAAATTATGAGACATAAAGGTTGACCCAATTGTTTTCCCACGAATCCAGTTGGAAATTAGTTAGTTCAAATGAACATGACTACAAGTCTTTGTTCTCTGAATGGTAATGATAGTCAAGCAGTAGCATTACTACCAGTGTGCTTGCAAAAAGGACTTAACTATAAGGTTTTCACCCTCTAAAAGATAAGGACAATCCGACAATTGTTTTAATGCCCCATATCCGACAATTGTTTTAATTCCCCATATCAACAATAAGTAAAATCGTTTATATTTACAGTATGAACCTCATGTTTATGCAAATGAGGTATCCAAATATGTCATATGGAAAAACATATACAGGACGCTTATACAGCTAGATAAGGGAAATAACAGAAGAAAACAAGTGCCCATATTGATCCATTCCATTCAAAAATAAACAAAATAAGTCCATTGACCAGCAACGATTTATGTAGTATGCAGAGGGAAACCCACTGGTCATGTGAAAGACAGAAATGATCCTATTGGAGCGTTGTCAAGCTCGTTGTGTGGATAACAACATATTATAAAAGCGGGCCCCCAATAAAACAACATTCCATGTGAGTAATTTACAAGCTCTCTTGAAAGTTTATTAGGCTCACTTGATACCAATAACCATCTACAGCGTCCAAATATAAAGCATAGGGGAGACCATTCATATTGATTACTGTCAAGCTAATTGAGTGAAATTTTGCAGCGATAATATTATCATTCCATGTGTTTAATTAAGAACAGCAAGCTCAAACACATTCAGCATCCGATTTGTATATAGAAACAGAGTACCTGGAGAGGGATATGAGGGTATGCAGCATATCACATTGACAGAAGACCATCGAGGATGGTGCCTATAAATTGTATCTGAAAGAAACCACCTCCCTGTTGTTCCTGTAGTATCTGGCAATTTTCGAGTTATAAAATTGCAACTTTTTTGAATCTGCACCTGTAATACGAATTATAAAGTTGTAGATTTTTTTGGATCTGCATCTGTAGTACATTTCAGAGTGTGAAAAAGTTGATCTATCCCATCTTCAATTGGATGAACTCATATCAATGTGTTTCTTATTTTACTCAGTACCTCAGCCTCAAATTTATTGATACTCCAAACTTGTGCACTTGCATGAGTTTGTCCTCACCCCCTGCTTGGTGACAGTAGATGAATGGACAGTCCCTAGTATCTGTAGAGAGAATCTAACCCAACTTAAGAGCTCCCTCATCATATCATGGGTAGCACGAGCTCCATTGATGAATTGCTTTGTCCAATGTTTATAGGAATAAGAAATTGAGGTTACAGTCAAGATGTGATCAGTTCTTTCGAGCTGTTTATAAGGCACGCATCCATGATGCTACCAAGTTGTCCATTACCTCGACTATTTATTACATAAACCATACCCTTTTCTATGGTAACTCTGTTTCCACTGAGCAGGGACAATCATCAAGTACGTTGCAAAACACAACCCATGTCATTGAAGATATCCTTCTGACTCCTCCAGTCCCGAACAATGAAGTGACCTTGTGTTTGATTTCTACCTTAGACCTGTGCTAATTTCACCCCTTAGCTGAGCGAGACCAGGACCTTAGCTTTCGATGCTGATTCCTCGACTTGTCATCATAGCAAGCAGTTTCATTCCTCAGTTACATTTTATTTTTTCATTTCAAATGACCGCGCATTTGATTTTTACATTTGATTTTTTCATTTCAAATGAGCGTGCATTTCAAATGACCGCGCATTTGATTTTTACATTTGATTTTTGCAAGCCGTCGCAATAGCGACGCTTTGGGGCATAGTGTTGCAATTACAAATTTTGGAGGCAAAGGTTGTAATTGCGACACTATGCCCCAAAGTGTTGCTATTGTGACGGCTTCCTCCAAACATCGCAATTGCGACACTTAGACTAAGTGTCGCAATTGCGACGTTTGGAGGAAGTCGTCGCAATAGTGATTCTTTGGGGCATAATGTTGGTATTGCGACGGATTCCTCCAAACACCATAATTATGACACCTTGTCTTAGTGTCGGTATTGCGACACTTGTCTCTAAACGTCAGTATAGCGACGGTTTCGGGCGAGATTTGAAAAAGTTGAAAAATTTTGGGGAAATTTCCGACATTTGGTCAAAAGTGTCGGAACCAAGTGTCGGAATTTCTGCCAAATGTACTAGTGGTGGATGCCCCTCTTTGATGAAAATAGGGAAAGAATGAATGAGATTCTGGTTTGGGTGCATTTTTCAGCTTTACCACCACACTTCTAATTTATGGAGGTCTTTTGAGCAATAGGAAATAGTCTAGGGAGTTTTCTGGACGCTTTCATGTCATTTTTGGAATCCGGAGCAAGGAATATTGTAAGAATTTTAGTTAATTTGGCTCCTAGGTAAGGATTGATTGGGAAGATAATCTTGAATGCAGATGGTAATTCTATTGAGAAGACTATTGAATATGAGCATCTCTCCTTTCGTTTCCATAGATGTCACACTTTGCGTCACCTAGCTAGAGACTGTCCACTGGGTTTCAAAAAATTCCTTAAAAAAAAGAAGCGCCCTTCATAGCATGACAGGTCTAGACAAGAGTTTCTAGGTCCTGGAGGACCTTCTGAAGTGGATATTGGGGAGCAGAGGATACCTTTGTCTCAGCAGGGACATCCTTCGGTTAGGGAACTAGCTCTGGAGGAGATTGTGGCTGTGCAGATCACGTTGGTAGAAACACATTTCGGGGGTAACAACGTAGTTCTAGAGACAGTGACACCGATGGAACTGGATGAGGACATGGTAGTGGAGGTGTCGTGGACAATCCCTGCTGATCCAGCATCGGATTTAGTGGGTACTCACCTCCTCTCCTATTTTAAAATATTTTTATGTATTGTACAATTGTTCAAAGAAGCCTAGTCCCTCTAGGCTTTCATCTTCCCAATTTATGTATGTTAGAAATTTTTCTATGGCCATGGATAGTATGATTACCACCATACCCAACCTCTCCCTTGACACTATTCTCTAGAATCTGAGACCGAGAGAAAAGAATATGTTAGAGAAGAAACTATTTGGGGGGTTGTGGAAATCACCAGTTGTTGAGAAAGGGAAAAAAATCAGGAGTAGGAAGTCTAACCTATCCAAAGCTCAACTCAAGGCCATTATTGACATAGTGGATGGAAGAAAATTATCCCTAAAAGAGGTGCTTAGAGTAGCGAAGTCCCCAGAACCTATTTCAAAATGATTGTGCTCTCTTTCAATTGCAGGGGGTTAGCCAGTGAACCTAAAAAAATAGCATTTAAAAGCCTTGTAAATATGAAATTTTGGGTACTAGGATGTAGATTTCTCTTTTTCTTTCCTCTTTCCTCCCTAACTTGACCTTTATTCCCTCTGACATGAGGGGTCCCTCTAGGGTGACGATTACTGGCCTAAAGAACAACTCAATCAATGTGGTCAACTGCTAGACTTCGGTGTCATTGATCGGGGTGGAGGCACTCTCTATGGAACTGGGATCAATCTTCTTGGTGATTAACATATATGGCCGCTTTGTGGAGAGGGCCTCTTTCTGGAACACATTAAAAAGGAAATCCTTTATGAACTACCCACAGTTGATTGTGGGGGGCGATTTAAATTTGTCAGTGGGAAGAGCAAAAGCTTGGGGCCCTTCAGCGTGTATTGACCCTCTAGCTGACTTCTTCTTGAATTGGCTATGGGATGGGTCCTTGTTTGACCCCTCGCTTACCAAAATGACACCCACCTGGAGGAACAATAGGGTGGGTGAGGCTCATATTTCCAAGAGGTTGGATCGATTTCTTCTAAGTGGTGATTTTGAAAATAGTCTTGTGAGGTTCTGTCAATGGGTTGGATCAGGGGGGATCTCTTATCACTCCCCCATTTTCTTAGAGCTTAAAGGACCTTTCAGAAAACCTCCCGCCCACTTCAAGTTTAATTCTGGCTAGCTTAAGGAGGAGGATTACAACCAATTGGTGGTTGACCTTTGGAGACATATTCCGGATGAGGAAGAACAATCTCATGCAAAGGCTTTTATTGATAACTTTAAAATCATCAAAAAAGCCACCATTCAGTGGGCTAAATATAAGGCCCAGAAAGAAATTGTTTGTATTAACAACATCCATGAATCCCTGGGTGTCATGTACAATGATAGGGAAAGGGGCTTCGTGGATGAAGAGGCCCAGAATAGGATCAAAGAGCTAGAATCGAGAAGAAGGAAAATTCTAAGGGATAGAGAGGAACTGTGGCATCTCCGTAGTCGAGCCATTTGGTTGAAGGCAGCGGATGAAAATAAAAAATTCTTCATAATTATTCTAAGGGATGGAAGAACTCCAATACCATCTAGAAAATGGAGAACTCAGAGGGGCTCAAGGTGAATACTTTCAAAGATATCTCCTCTATGGGAAGAAATCATTTCAAAAACCTTTATGCAACTCAAAATGAGGTCAATATAAGGGAAATCATTTTGGTGGCACAATTGTTCCCTCGCTATGCAGATGAGGAGAGAAATAACTTTATTTTGGCTCATATGGAAAATAAGGAGATTGAACTCATTATTAAATCTATGCAAGCTGAAAAAAGCCCTGGGCCGGATGGCTTGATGGTGGAATTCTTCCAATGTTTTTTTGAGCTAATGGAGGATGCTATTACTAATTTAGTGGAGGAATCTAGATCACAAGGCATCATCCATGATTCCATAAAGTCCACTTTTCTAGCTCTCATTCCTAAATGTGATGCTCCCACATCCTTTGATGACTTCCATCTTATTTCCCTTTGTAATTGTATCTATAAAATTATTTCTAAAAAAATTTCCAATTGCCTTAAGCCTATTATTTTAGGCTCCATATCAAGGGAAAAATTTGGATTCCTTGATGGTAGAAAAATTCATGAAGCTATTTGGGTGGCTCATGGGACCCTTCACAGTATTAAATTATCTCTTAAAAAATGTATGGTTATCAAGATTGACCTATCCAAAGCATATGAGAGGCTTAATTGGCTCTATATGAGACTGTTATTAACCCATTTGGGGTTCCACATTAATTTTATTAATTGGATTATGAGTTTTATCACCAATATTTCTTTTTTTGTTCTTATTAATGGAGCAGCCTCTCAATTATTTTCAAATTAAAGGGGATTAAGACAGGATTTTCCCTTTGTCCCCTTATTTTTCTTTTGGCAACATAAGGTCTTAGTCAACTCATCCACCAAGCTAGACGTGAGGGAAATCTGGGGGGTATCGAAGTGGCTCCTAATATTTGTCTCACACATCTAATTTTTGTGGATGACATATTATTATTCAGCAGAGGTAACAAAAGCGAGATCAGAAACTTAAAAAATATTTTGGACCTATTTATGAAGGCTTCTAGACTTGCGATCAACAACCAAAAGTCTTCTCTATCCTATGAAGGTATTTTGGAGGCCGATCTATTATGGACACTTAATCTTCTTCCCTTCCTATAGGCACCATTCGATGCCAGCATCAAATATTTGGGGTTCTTGTTAAAACCTTATGGGTAACGAAAACAGGACTAGTTTTGGCTTGTCTCTTAAATTGAGAAAAGAGATAATTATTGGAGTCACAAGTGGCTCTCCAGAGTAGGGAGACTGGTTCAGATTAAATCAGTTTTACTTTCCATCCCATTCTACTGGATTAGTCTAGCTTGGGTTCCTATCGGTATGCTTAACAAAATCAGAAATATTTGTTGTAAATTCCTTTGGTCGGGCAAGGAGGATAAAAATGTTCTCCCATGGGTGGCCTAGGACTCGATAGCTAAACCCAAGGAGTTGCGAGGATGGGGCATCAAACAGTTAAAATCCTTTGCTTCTGCGCTAGCTATGAAGTCAATCTCGAGAATTAATTTAGATAATAATTTGTGGACCGCAGTGATTAAAAGAAAATATATTGACCCAATCCCTTTGGATTATTGGATTAAAACTTCATTCCAAGAAATAAAGAGAGTGTAAAACATCTGGAAATCATCCATTAATTTTTTCAAATTGGTTGGCCATGGACTTGCATGGAATATTGGAAATGGGAAGCGGTTCAAAATTGGAATGGATCCCTGGGTGGGTTGTAATGGTAATTACTCCCTATCCGACGGGCTCATGGAAATTATTCTTCAAAAATGCTTCAGCACTCTCAATCTAATTGACAACCCAGGTAGAGCCAATTTATGGATCCAAGCCTGGAAATCGGTGAAGGAGGTTGGTCTAAATCCTGAATGGGTCGGGGAATGGCAGGGCTACATACAAGAGTTGGAAAATACACGAGTTTGATTAAAATACTCTCTTGATATTCTAGTTTGGATACACTCGAAATCTGGTTTTTACTCCCCCAAGGCCGGATATTCTCATATTGTGGTGTCCACAGAGGTGGGGAATAAGGAATGGTGGTACAAGGTTCTGTGGGAGATTGAATGTCTAACCAAGACTATCCTCTTTTTCTGTAACATCCTTTGCCAAAAAGTGTCGACATGGGATAATCTTCAAAAAATATTTATTACTGGTCCAAGGTTGCGTCGTCTCTGCAAAAAAGAGGAGGAATCCATTGATCACCTCTTCATTAATTTCCCTTTTTCTAGGCAGTTGTGGATCTATAGCCTGTCCTTATGCAAGGTGGATTCTTTGTGGACAGGTATCACATGCTATACCGCATGGAATAGCTGGTGGGAACAGTGCAAAGACCCAAATCCTCCCCTGCTTTGGTGGCTAGTGAGTGCCCTGCCATTTTCTCAAATTCTTCTTCACCTACGAAGGTGGGTCGCCCCAAACAGGTGTTGTGTGATTTTATTACCCCGGGCATTCCATGGGCCTATTTTGATGGAGTGATTACTTAGGGGCTATGTGGGGCTGGCATGATCATTCATAAAAGTTCAAATATTTCATTTGCGGCCTTGGTGGGTCTGGGTCTGGGAACAAATAATTTTGTGGAGCTTCAAACTCTAAAACTTCTTCTGTGCTAGCTTCTTCACAAAGAAATCACAAAAATTCAGATATTTGGGGATAATTTGAATGTAATAAATTGGTATAAAAAATCTCAAAGATGTCAAAATTATTTACTACTTCCCATTCTTGATGAGATTCTATCACTAAAATCATGCTTTACATGCATTTCTGTTTTCCATGTTTACAGGGAGCAGAACTAGTAGGCTGACGACCTATCTAAAGTCAGTCTTAGAGAGGCTTAGGGCTCGTGGCTGATTGAAGAGATGAATAGTTTGTAAGTTCGTGTGTCGGATACCATACCATATTGACATGGGATTCCCCAACTTTTTCAAATGTTCATTCTCATTATGTATTTTATTTTTCTCCAGCACTGCTATATCTTCCAGAGGGGTTTGGATATTCCTATTCTAAGACTTTTAAACTTATATGTGATGTTGCATAATTTATATGTTAAACTCATGAACCTATGTATAAATACTTAATTTTATTTTTTTCCTGGTCTTTTATAATACCGAGTTTTGGATGGTTGCTACCATTGTTGTCACTGTCGGGTTTTTCTCCCGGTTGGGAGGCCCGTTTCGGAGCTTTTCTAGCACATGGTCGATGCTCATTACCATATAAGTAGATTTTTATGTCTTTATGGTCCCTGAGTGTTCTTTATATATGCCAATAATCCCACACTCTGGTGTTGGATGGCGGATTCTCTTGCTCCACTTCATGGGGTTAAGAACTTATGGAATGTTGGGACATGTGTGATGTAACTTTTGTTAACTCTAATAAAAAGCTCTATTTTTTCTCGAGAAAAAAAAAGGTTAGGGGTGATGAGAAATATTAGGTAAAATGTGTGAAGTTTTCTGGACAGTATTTGGGGCCGAAATTGTTTTCTTATAGCACGTCCAAAATTCTGAAGCTGGGGTCGAAGTTCTGCTACTGGGGAGTCAAAATTCTAGACTAAAGTTGTTGCAGGGAAGTTGTCACTTGGAGTATTTTATCAAGATCATCTATTGCAGGTAGGGTTTGACTTAGTGGTTTGAGGAGGTATTTATCGAGGGCTAAGAATTATAGAAGTGTCTCATCTTGAAATGAATCTACTGAAGGAAGTGTTCTTGATTGGGTTTTCCCCTTATAGGGGATTTTCCCTAGTTTTTCACCTACATCTTATCTCTATTGTCTCTTGTTATTTTTATATTCATACACATATAATTTTTTAATTGATTGATGAAAGATAAACTAATTAAGAATTAAAATAGGCCAAAATAGTTCACAATTAATTATCAAGAAAGAGGAATCAGACCCTAAATCCTACTAGCATTGATTTCTCAACATGGTATCAAAGCTAAGGTCGGAGAAGGTTGGAGATCACTTTGTTGGCTTGGAAGAAAAGGTTAAACCCTCTATGGAAAGTTACTTGAAGATGGGATTCAATATCATAAGAATTGTAGGAAGATGGATTGGAAATATCATCTACAGCCTATCCAAGAATGTCAAAAGCGAAGGGTTCTTGGATGCACTCATAGGTACTCTTGATGATGACAACGCATGGACCACTAATACTAGAGAATAAAGAAATATGATGGGAGAAAGTGGAAAACTCATACTTTTTCAAAGTAACCATCATCTCATGCAATGGAGCTAGGAGACAACAACAATTATGCAGTCAAGGGCTTCGGATCTACATCAATGAAGCTAGAAAATGGAGCAAAGCTACATCTCAAAAATATACTCTATGTTCCAGATTTAAAAGGTAATTTAATTTAAACTTATTTTTTAAAATATAATGGAGATAGAGTTTCCTTTGTATATGGTAAATTTCTGGTTTGGGGAAAGGATTAAAGCATTGATAAGGAAAAAGTCATTGGAGTTCGTGAGGGAATACTATATAGAATTATAACACTATCTCCTCAAGCCTTAGTTCACATGGAAATAAATCCTATCGAACTATGGCATATAATATATGAGAATATACATTCAAATATAATTTCCTCAGTCAAATTTAAAGGGCATCCCAAAAATCAAAGAAGATCATGAAGGAGTATGTAAATGATGTGCTTTGGGAAAGTATACAAGGAAGCATTTTACAAGTAGTGACACAAGGTCTAAAGAAATAGTAGACCTCATTCATTCCGATGTGATTGGGCTAATGTCTAAAAAATATCTTGGAGGACATATTTATTATGTGACCTTAATTGATGATCATTCTAGAAAGACACGACCCTACCTTCTCAAAACAAAGGATGAAGTATTTAAAAAGTTTAAGGAATTTAGATTTTAAGTGGAGGACCTTAACCAAAATAAAGATAAATACTTTAGAGATCCAAAATGGTGTAGATTAAAATTAAAAATAAATAATTTAATATTGTAAAGAAGCATGTATTAAAATGGATTTCATTTTTCCCTACAATCCCGAGCATAATGGAATTGAAGAAAGGAAGAATAGAACACATGAGGAATGCATAAGAACTATGGTTTTTTATCAAGATCTACCGAAGTGTTTATGGGGAGAAGTAACAATGACATCAATATATATACAAAATAGAAGTACTCATAAGATCCTTGAGAATATGACACCTGAATAAGCATTCAGAGGCAAGAATCCATGTGTGTACCATCTCTGAATCTTTGGGTGTCCTGAATACATCGATGTGCCAAAGGACAAGCGAAAGAAATTAGATTGAATTAAAGGGATCTTTGTTGGCTACAATATTTCATCAAAATAATATAGAATATACATCAAGGAAGGGAGACAGATTGAAGTAAGTATGGATGTTATTTTAGATGAAAATAATTCCTACAAAATCTCCAAGGATATTTCGATAAATTCCAATGATGGAGATAAGTCAACAATTTGAAGAATAACATCATCATGTTAAGTCAACTACAAACCAAGAAGAAGAACAAGGACCAAGTGAGCCTATTGAACTTGTGATCATACATGAAACAAGAAAGATTCCAAATTAGTTAAAAGCTATTCATGAAGAGGTCGAAGGACATGGATATACTAAATGAAATTTTAGAGAGAAAAATATCACCAAAGAGGTACTTAAGATATGTGACATATATGAAAAAATTAATAGAAATTGAACCAACTACATTTGAATAATTTTTTCATCAAGAAGAATGGAAGAAGGCGATGCAAGAAGAATATAAATCCATCATGAAGAATAGGGTTTGGGAAATCATTCCTAGACCAAGTGACAAATTAATTTTCACCTCAAAATGGAACTAAAAAATCAAACATGTTATTGATGGAAGCATAAAAAAATAAAAAAATGGATTCATTGCAAGGGGTTTCTCTCAAAACAAAGGTATATACTATGAAGAAACCTTTGCACCTACTGCAAGATATACTACTATAAGATCTTTGTTTTCACTAACTTCTACAATGTGATGTAATATCCATCAAATGGATGTCAAAAAAATATTTCTAAATGGAACCACCGATGAATAAGTATAAGTTGAACAACTAGAAGGTTTTGAAATAAATAACAGAGACACACATGTTTGCAGACTCAAGAAATCCCTATATGGCTTGAAGCAAGCTCCTAGGGCATGCTATGCAAGAATGGATGCATACCTCTTAATAATTGGATGCATAGTTGTTAATATATACATCAAAGTGGTGAAGAATGAAGCAATCATTATACTACTATATATGGATTATTTTTTCATTACAGAAATGGAGCACAGAATACAAGAATGTAAGAATATGTTGGCAGCCCAATTCAAAATGAAATATGTGGGACTTATGCACTATTACATGGGTTTGGAAGTCTAAGAGAAACCTAGAGAGATATATAATGGTCAAGGTAAATACATAATTGAGATATTTCAAAGATACAGTATGATGGACTCCAATGATCCAGGTGGATATTGGTGGCCACCCACCTATTCCACTTGGGGCCCCACCATTGTCTCTTTCAGTTTTTTTTCACAACTTACTATTTTTAGCAGTTTTTTAGGTCCTAAACTTCCAGAGCTGTTTTGAAGCCCCAAACGAAGATAGTATGCTGAAGTTACTTCCCCGGAAATTTGAAACACAAATTTACCCAAATGAGGTCCATAGTTTTGGCGCTTCATCTCCTAGGGTTAGGTTTTTGGACGTTATTTCTCCATAATAAATAGGCCCTTTAGCCTCATTGTAATATAGTTCAGAGGTTTGTAGTCACCACATCTCTTCTCAAATATTCCCTACCAGCACCCTAGCTATTTTATTTCCATCGTGTTTGTAAGAATATTTCTGTGATTTTATATTAATGAAATGAAGCATTATTCCATCATATTTCTATGTTTATGGTTATTTTTGTGTTCTATTGCATTCCTGCATAAATCTGAATCAGTGGTATCAAAGCGGTCTGCTTTTTCTCAATCCTTATTTGCATGTCTCCAACGACGTTGGGGTATAAGGAGTTAGGGCTCAATCTGGTGGAACCTTTACAATATCAGCCTCGCAAACCCTGATGGACGCCCATGGGGGATGAAAAGAAAGATGAGGGAGTAGGAGATCCTATAAAAATATTGCTCAAGGAGGCCCTCAAAAAACAAAGGAATGTGATGATGGATAACTTTGCCCAGATCCTTCAACGACTGTCCACCGGCGGCGCATCTGCATCCAGCAACCACTCTGGAGGTGCGACTCCCTTTAAGGTACAAGTGAACTTTGACATTGCCATATTTCAGGTTCAAATAGATGCAGATGTTGTAGATAGATGGTTGAATCTATTAGAAGGATATTTCTCGATTCATGACTTTTCCGACTGGGAGAAGATTATTTTTTCACTCCTCAAAGCTACCCCCCATGACAAGGACTCGTGGGAAACCTACTGTGAGAAAAAGGACGAGACAGAACCCTCTCTATTCTCAGTCGTACCCACTTGGAATTCTTTCTGAGATGCCATCAAGGAACAATATTATCCCGTGGGCAGCTATGAGGACAAGTACATACAATGGACCACGCTGCGGGAACAAAGGGTTCAAGATATGCATGAGCTAACGAATCTGTTCCATACCCTACGCACAAATTTGGGTATCAAATATTTATAGAAACATTTGGTGCTAAAGTATCACGGTTGTCTACATAGATACATTCATGAGGAAATGGAGTTCCTTGACATCTCCTCGCTTAGTACGGGCTACTGGTATGCTGCCAAGATTGAGCAGAAATTCAAACAGAAGAAGCGAGACTTTGGATCTGCGAATCAAAAGCAAGGGAAAGGTGCCCCCAATCCGTAGAACAAAGGACAAATCCAAGGCATGGCGGCCTAAGAAAACATGCCAAAGACACAAGCAAAGAACAACACCACGAAGCCAAAGAAGGACATGGGAAAGTGGTGTCAGTTCCATAAGAGCTCCACTCACAATACAAGTGAGTGTCGGGCCAAGTAGTCACCGGTGGTCGAGATGAGGGATTTTGAATCAGATGCATGCTTCGACTCTGAATCAGAACCTGATAAGGTGAATGAAAAAGGGAAGCAAATTATTGATGCGGATCCCAATGCCACTATTGCCACTACGAAGATCCAGAAGGAGGAACCAGAAGATCCAGAGGAGGCAGAGCATCTCTTCCACTCCCAGATGTGGGTAAAGGGTTCCCTGCTATGGTTCATTTTCGACAATGGGAGCCAAAAGAACATCATTTCAGAAGATGTCATGAAGCAGTTGGGCTTGCCAACCACAGTGCACCCACAACCATACACCATTGGGTGGCTTCACCAAGGAAGGGATCTCCACATCAACCAACAGTGCCACCTTCTCTATAGCATCAAGCCCTTCACGGATGAGGTATTGTGTGACATTGCTCCTATTGATGTTTTTGATGCATTATTAAGCCAACCATACTTGTGGAAGCGACATGATATGTATGAATCCTGGCCTTGTGCTGTTATTATTACTTTGGGAAATAAATTGTATAGGATACCAGAGTTACCACCGCCTCCCACTATCTCTTTGGTTACTGTAAAACAATGTAGTAAGCTTATTTCCCAAACTAGGAATTTTTTTTTCCTGATGATCCACCCCCAGGGCAAGAAGAAGAATGTGGCCACGACTTGCAGACATGGCTCCTCTACACGACAACAAAAAATGGACAAGGTTGTGGAGGAGTACAGGGACATCTTCACCTCACCCAGAGGGGTGCCTCTACATTGTCAGTTGAAGCACCCCATTGACCTGACCCCAGGTGCGCTGCTACCCAATGGACCGATATATAGGCACTCTGTTCTAGAGAATGATGAAATCAAGAGGCAGATTTAGGAGCTACTGCAGAAAGGTCACATTCGGCCAATTTCATCACACTATGGGAGCCCGATCATGTTGGTACAGAAGGAGGATGGGACTTGGAGAATTTGTATTGATTATTGGGAACTGAACAAGATCACTGTTCAAAATAGGTAGTCAATCCCACAGATTGATGGCCTTCTGGACCAAATCAAAGGGGAAAAATATTTCAGAAAGATCGACTTGAATTTTGGATATCACCAGGTACCAATCGAACCCCCTGATGTGTGGAAGACTGCCTTCAAAGCCAAGGAGGGCCTTTTCAAATGCCTCATCATGCATTTCAGATTGACAAATGCTCCCGCAACCTTCATGAGGTTGATGGATGACATCTTGCATCCATTCACCAACTCATTTGTAGTTGTATACTTGGATGACATTCTGATCTTCAGCCAGACTTGGGAAGAGCACCTCCACCACATTCGAGAAGTCCTCCAAACATTACAGCAACACAAGTTGTGTGCCAATTTGGAGAAGTGCACCTTTGGCATGACCCAGGTTCAATATCTGGGATACATTATTGATGAAAGGGGGGTGCATGTGGATCCAGCCAAGATCCAAGTCATTAGGGAATGGCCAACCCTAACCACCCTAACAGAGCTTTGCAGCTTTCTAGGTCTTGCTAATTTCTACCACACATTCGGGTTGGGATTCTCTCATATCACTTGACCCTTGAGTCAATTCACCAAGGGAGGAGCGAAAGAAAAAAAAAATTGGTCGACATCTCAACAGAAGGCGTTCATAGAATTGAAACATCACCTCTGTTCTGTCCCAATGCTCACATTACCAAACTTGCAACGACCATTTCAGGTCGAGGCAGATGCCTTTGACTATGCTATTGGGGCATTTCTTACTCAACAGGGGCATCCAGTGGCATATCACAGTGAGACATTGTCTGACACCATTTGAAAGTATCCCACTTATGACAAAAAAATGTATTCCATTGTGCAAGGTTTTCAACAATGGAAGCATTACATTTTGGGGAAGGAGAAAATCATCCACACAGACCACTGACCCTTGCAGTTCATATAGACACAAGGGAAGTTGCAGAATGATCGCCATCAGAAGTGGTCCACATATCTGCAACAATTTCATTTTAACATCAAGTACAAGAAGGGTAGCACCAGTAATGTTGCAGATTCCTTGAGCTGACCATTGATCATGGCCATAACCACCGTTCTCAACTCTTGTGGGCATGAGACTTCTGATTGGCCACTTCTCTACAAGAGAAATCTAGAATTCAGCTACACATACAAGGCACTCTTGGGGGGTATGCAAGTTCCAAATTTTCACCTCCAAGATGCACTATTATGTCACCTGGGACACCTTTGTGTTCCTTCAAGCAAGCGTGCCAAGATGATATGGGAAGCACCCTATAGTCGAGTCGCTGGGCATTTTTGGGTCGAGAAAACAGTGGCAGTACTGCAAAAGTATTTCTATTGGCCGAACCTTCGATAGGATGTCGGGAAGTACATCAGATCCTGCACTGCTTGCGCCATTCCCAAACTGACCATCAAGAAGCAAGGGCTCGATACTCTACTACCTACCCCTAGTCGACCTTGGGAATCCATATCCATGGATTACATGTCAGGCCTTCCTTCTACTAAGCATGGAAATGACTGTTTTTTCGTGGTCGTTGACAGATTCTCGAAGATGGCCATTATGGCGGCCTACAAGAAGAATATCACAACAGAAGCCACTGCTAAACTCTTCTTTGAATGAGTGTGGGTGCACTTTGGGATCCCACAATCTATCATATCAGATTGCAACAGCAGGTTCCTCAGCACATTTTGGTCTAGCCTCTGGTCAATGTTGGACACCAAGCTCACCAAGTCCACAACTTTCCATCCCCAAACTGATGGCCAAACTGAGGTCGTCAACAGAATGATTGTACACATTCTACACATGTAAAATTCAAAGCATCCATGCACATGGGATGAGAACCTTCCCTATGTACAACACAGTTATAATCAGGCTCTCCACAGCTCAACCGGCCAGAGCCCCTTTCAGGTGCGCTTGGGTTTCCAGCCACTATGTCCCATTGATGTAGCCATGCCATTTTCAGCTACTCAGACCGATTCGGCTCATGTCCACTCTGAAGCTGACAAAGAAAACAACTTCATCGAGCGCATTCAAAAAATACACCAACAGATTCATCAAATATTGGACAAAGCTAGTGCTAAGTACAAGCAACGACATGAACAACGTCGGGTGCCACACAACTTCCAGGTGAGCGGAAAAGTGTGGATACATTTGTAGAAGGAGCACCTCACTGGACCCCACCAAAATATTTTCCCACTCCGATATGGGTCATACACCATCACCAAGGCTATAGGGAACAATGCCTTCGAGCTTAGTATTCCACCATTCCTTGGTTTGCACCCAGTATTCAATGTAGACCGCCTTCGTCCCTACTTCCCACCTCTATTGGGCACTTCTGACATTGCAGAAGAAATCACACCAAAAGAGTTAAACCCAGACTACATGGAATAGGCCACCACAGACTGTATCATGGAAATGAAAATCAAGAACACTCGTCAACAGAAGATCCAACTATATCGAGTTGTTAAATCTGGCCAACTCCTGCACCAAGGCAAGTGATTCACTAGGGACCAAGTTCAACAGAAGTTTCCTCATCTCATGGAGGAACGCAATGTAATGGGGACCATTTATTCCTAAGGGGGGAAGAATGATATAGGTGGATATTGGTGGCCACCCGCCTATTCCACTTGGGGCCCTAGCATTGTCTCATTCATTTTTTTTTCACAACTTACTATTTTTAGAAATTTTTTGGGTCTTGAACTTCCAGAGCCGTTTTGAAGCCCCAAACGGATATAGTATACCGAAGTTACGTCCCCGAGAAGTTGAAACACCAATTTACCCAAACAAGGCCCATAGTTTTGGTGCTTCGTCTCCTAGGGTTAGGTTTTTGGACGTTTAGAATTCTCCATTGTTTCTTCATGATAAATAGGCCCTTGAGCCTCATTGTAATACATTTCAGAGGTCTGTAGTCACCACATCTCTTCTCAAAGATTCACTAACAACACCCTAGGTATTTTATTTCCATCATGTTTGTAAGAATATTTTTGTGATTTGATATTAATGAAATGAAGCCTTATTTCTGCTGTATTTCTATGTTTATGTTTATTTCTATGTTTTGTTGCATTCCTGCATAAATCTGAATCATCCAAGCTTATGAATACTCCCATGATCACTAATCTCAAGAATTTGAGAAGCTCCGACTCCAGTCTCATTGATCCTACTAGTTATCTAAGTTGGTAGCCTCTCTAATGTACTTAGTAAATACGAGACCCGATATATGTTTTATTGCAAATATTCTTAGTAAACTTCAATTTGAAGCTCATCACGATCATTGGATAGATGCCAAGCATATTTTGAGAAATATAAGTGGCATTATACATCACTTCCTAAAAGATTATGGAAAGGAAGTCAAGTTAATAGGTTTTACCAATTCCGATATGGGTGGCATTGAGACTGATGGAAGAAGCACTACCCATGTTTGTTTTAGCTTAGGATATGCACTTATTTATTGGATGAGTAGAAAAAAAAAATCATGTTGCATTAAGTACTGCTAAAGAAGAGTATATTGCTACATGTGAAGTAGGAAAGGAAGTTGTGAAGTTAAGGAAAATTTTATCAAATTTGTTTGGAAATCCTCTAGATCCTACATTGATAAATTGTGATAATAAATCCAACATCAAGATGTCTAAAGACCATGTATTCCATTCAAGGATGAATTATATCAACAATAAGTACCATTACATTAGGATCTTGGTACAATATGGGGTCATGAAGCTACACTTTATTCTTGTGGATGAACAGGTAATTGATGTTCTAACGAAGTCTCTTCTGAATAAAAAGTTTGAATATTTTAGGATATCTATTGGGTTGGTTGATATTAAATATTTACTTGATAGGGAGATCTGAAGCATATAATGGTGTATTCTTGGGAGGATATGTGATTGACATACGTGTTGATGTCTAGATCCGAAAGAGGGAGGGTGGTATTGGTCTTGGAACACTGACCTTGGATATGCACTTAGATCCATCGGTTGATGGTTAGTAAGCAAGCGTGATGGTACCTAGACTAAATAAAACATTGATTCCATCTTAGTCCCTCCCAGATATATTATCCTGGTCAAGAATCTAGTCCAAAACAATGAGTGTGCTGGAACCCTTCTTAGGATTTTGTATAATGTAAAAATAGTTATTTTTTAGTTTAAAATGTAATTTTTCACCTCTACACCAAGTCGGCCCTATCCCCAAGAAGTCATCCTACATTAGGGAAATTTAATCCAGAAAAAAAGGCTATATAAGGAGAGGCATTCAATCTATTTCACTCACTCACTCAACAAGCTCGATCTGCAACTCAAAGAAGAAAAAAAAGAGAGGAAATAAGCTACATGAGGACAAATATTGATGGGAAACCCTAAATCAAGTTTTGGGCCATATTTCTATTACAAAAGTGGATTTTTTAGGGTAGTTACTAAGGCCGAAAATATATGTTTACGACAGGTCCAAAATTCTGTAGTTGGGGTTGAAGTTCTACTGTTGGGGGGAAGAAATTCTAGACTCAAGTTGCTACATTGAAGTTGTCACTAGGAGTATTTTGTCAAGATCATCTATTATAGAGAAGGACTGGATCGATTTTTGGAGGAGGTCTTTGTCTAGGTCTAAGAAGTTTGGAAGTGTCTCATCTTGAATTGAATCTACTAATGGAAGAGTTCTTGATTGGTTTTTCCACTTATAGAGGTTTTTCCCTAGTTGTGCACCTACATATTATGTATCTTGTTCTTGTGATATTCATACACATATAATTTGGAAATTTCTTCTTGAAATAAAATCTAATTAAGAAGTAAAATAGGTGAACATAATTCACAAGTAATTATCAAGAAAGAGGAATGAAGCCCTAAATCGTACTAGCATTGATTTCTCAATAGAGGAAAGGGTCCACATGAGACTCAACTACAACCCCAGGATCATGACAAAAGACAAGGGTCCTATTGATATCACCATCATCGGTGTCACAGATAGGGCCCTTTTCAAAATATGCCCATGAACTTCCTATTTCCCCTATTAAATATGTAAGTAATCATTGATATCAATGTTCAAAGGGGGAGTCGGATCATTTTTCCCAATATCTTCATGATGTTCAATGAAAGTTTCCTTTTGAATATACAATAGTTGGAACACTTGAACATGTTCAAGAAAGCCATCATAGAATGATTAAATAGATGAGATACTCTTAGGTTTTCAATTATGTAACCATGAAATATGACCATGGATGGATCTAATAAATAGCATAATGATGACATTGTGATGAACCAATTCAAATTTTGAGGCATGTGTGGAAAATCTTGCCACATCCTATTAAGTTAGGAATATCAGTCATGTAGGAGTCTCTAGGGTGAATTCAAAGGTTCCTAAAGAGATGCTTGCTTCACCCTACAAGCATTGACGTTGGAGATCAATGAAGAACCATGGCTTTGTTCTTCTAATGGAGCCGCCAAGAATGATATGTCAATATTATCATATGAAAACAAGACACATGTCTTATTTCCCCGAAAATGTTGCCAAGAAAGTTAACCTATAATATAGTAGGGGTCTTAGGAGGGGTACCTAAGGGACAAATACACCAAATGGAAACAACAAGGCAAAGACCCACTGTCACCTCAGTTGATGTCCCTACTCTTTACATACTTTCGCCATTGGGAGTAGTCTCAGTATGAAGGAAGTCACTAAGATGATATGGTCAAGAGAAAGGAATAAGGTGATTTCCAAATCCCATTCAAAGGAGAGGCTCAAATAATTGCTTGCTTATTTCAAAATAAAGACAAGTGCTCTCCAAGAAAGGCTTATATGAAGGAGGCATAGAAATATGTGAAAGAGATAATCAATAGATTAGATACACCTAATTCAATGCTTCCTATGTAATGGGAAATACCTCTCTTAAGGTTACATAATACAAGAATCATGAGATGGTTTTTGGGAATGCTAAGATGCCTATGGGGATGCAAGCATAGCCTAGGGTTTATGAAATTTCAAGGAAAATGATATACCTAAGTCAGGAAAGGATGATAGGGGAGAGATAATGATTAACTCCAATAAGTTTTCAAGATAAAATTACCCCATAAATGCTGCTAACCAATATATGTGAAGGATAGAAACAATTTCGTATCTAGGGATTGATATTTCTCCTAAACTAACCACGAGAATTGCCTCAAATTTGGCGGGCACTTAGAGGAATCACCAACGTATTTTCCTACCAACTCGCTATCCAAACCTAACATCCTAAAGAAATTCATGCTATGCCCTATGTCGCATTCTAAGGTTAGGGAAGAAAGAGAGAAATAAAAGTGAAAGAAAATCGTTTTAAGGTGATCAACTAGGATTAGGACCCATTTCCTTAAAAATTGGTAGAATTGGAGTGGAGATTGACCTTAATGAAATAATTTTCTCTCTATCAAGGAGTCTTATGCAACTTTTCGCTAACCTTAATGAGGGAGAAATCTAGTAACAAAGGAATTGACACTTCATTTGGCAAGATAATGGAGTTTCAAGGTTTGCAAGACAACACAAGCCTCTAGGAACATTCATTCACTATATCTAACATGTAATGCATACAATACTTCAAAATATGGTTTCATGAATTCCACATCAAATTAGGGAACACGTAGATAATGATAAGATATTCCATACATTAATCATGTGGCAAAGTAAAGTAATAGCATCAATGCATCAATTACAGGATAAAGTGAATATATCCATCCATATTTTTTGCAAAATAGAAGCTCCAAGAAAAGATAGAAAAGATCCAAACATTAAAATGCATCAAGAACAACCAATTTCATCCATCAATTGCAAGTATGGATTATTTTTACAAGATAAATCCAAATCCAAATGATAATCCTCAATAGAAATTAGGTCTCTCTCATTTATATGAGCCTTAGGGGATTCAATTTACTTAAACTAGCCTAATAAGCCCCTAAAACAAATCTAATCTCCAAAATAACAACCTAATTGGTGACAAGCCCACCAAATAACTCCAAAGGTAAAAAAAATCCTTCCTAATAAGGCTTAAATGATATAATCATTGTGAAAAGGGCCAATGGAATGGTGATATGTGCCCCTCATGTGTCGAAGTGAAGAAGAGGGCCCTAAAAATCATGACCAAGGTGTTAGCCCCTTGGTTTATGTTAGGGTCCTATAATAATAGGCTTCATAATTTTTGAATTGACTATGATTAGTCTTGTAAATATGTACATACTTTGATTTCTCCAAGTTGTTTTCCCACATTTGAAAATCATAAAAAATGAAAAGAGGATACAAGTCCTAAAAAAAGATCAAATGAATTAGAAAAGAAAAGATAAAAAAGAATAAAAAATGGACCCCAAAAGAAAAAAGAGATAAGAATAAGACATGAAAGTGAGCAAGTCAAAATGCCACTACTATTTACTTTTACTGCAAGAATAATGATTATGTGCAAATTGTTCAAAATGCCATAATCCATGATCAATTAAATAGTTTAATCTTAAATTTTCATTCCTTGAATTTCATGTTTTAGATAGAGAATAAAGATATGTCAAACAATTTAAACTTAACAAATCAGTAGATAGTTAGAGAATAAATGAGGAGCTCAACAATTCAATCTAATCCCTTGGATGAAATAAGGTTAGACTTAGATATATTTATGCTTTAAAAGAAAAATTGATTTAGAGTTGCAAGCTTAAATGCACCCATGTAAATGAAGTAAAAAATGTTAGAATAATGATGGGTAGGTAGAAAGCAGTTGTGCAAGGCATGTGATAAAGCATTAGCGGGAAAATTACTAATTTCCCTTCCCCCACAATAATCCAATATTCTAAACCTTCAGTTAAAGAGGCTTAGAGCATTTCTCTAACTTTTGTTGGGACCAGACCCAAGGCTTAATAAATGATTGGTTAAAAATATTGGATTCCCTTCATAAAATCCATTTCCTAAGCATATTCACCCTCTTCCAAAAATACAAACCCTTTTCCTAAGTAAAACCCATTTTTTTCTTAGAAAAAGTAAAATCCCCTCTTAATTAATTTCATTTCATCCAAAAGCACTCAAAAACCCACAAAATACAATTTATCCTAAGTTTATGTGTAAAATTTAAAATGGGATAATTTTACGCTAAAATGCCTATTTTACACTTAGTTTATTTCTATGTATTTTCATTCATTACATTTCATTTCATATTAATTTTTTAACATAAAGTATTAAATCCTTTTAAATACCCCTCCCGTATATTTATTAATTCATTTGATTTAAATATCCCATAAACCCACTTATTTAATTTTAACCTATTGTTATATATTACCCATTTGCTAAATGAAACCCCGCCCTTTCCCCATAGGTTAAAAACATTATATTATATCCCGTCCCAATGGTTTTAAATATACGTAAATATGTCATTTACCATATAAATATTGCCTCGCCAATCAAAGTAATACATTGGTTTATGTTAAGGCTATGTTTTAAATGTTAAATAAACCCTGCCGAATAACACAAAAGCTCGGGCCCCACGTCCCACCACCGAGTAGCTTCATAATTTAAACCCAACCATTCTCATGTATCCTCCCAGATCCAACGATCACAACACCATATCGCATTTTTAAAATCGTAGTCAATAACCATTTCAAACTTTGTGAAATGGATTTTTTTTCACCCTTGTCTCTCCTCCATGCGACAACATATCACTAGATTGCATTCGATCCCACAAAACAACTTAGCACCCAAAGCCCGTGTGATAAACCACTCCGTTTTTCTGCCCCCGACACCAAAAATTCCCTCCACTCTGATATGACCGCCATTAAATTCATACTCTTTAAACCTAAAAGATTATAAAAACTTCCTATATACGCAGAAAATCCCTTCTTTGCATTCTATCTGTGCGTTTATCCATTCCGACTGAAGAAACAAGACCTGTACATTTTTTTCACACCCATAAGAGCCAGAAAAAGCTATTGCAACTGCTATCAAGACCACTAGAAGCTTTAGTTCAACTTCCAAATACTTCCAAAAGCCATCAGAACCTGTACGACACCTCGAAACCTAGTTAAAGACCAAATATCTACGAAAATAGGTATTCTTCGAAGAAAAAACCTGCTTACCATTTGAAAAAGAATTTTCTGAAGAAATTAAGCCTAGTAAAGCCCATTTATCCACAGAAAGACCTTCTAGTTTCCCGAAAAGAATGAATTCGCTGAGAAAACTCTGATAAACCCATGTTTTGATATTGCATATGGTTTTAAAAGAAAAACTAAATTTATTTACCCTTTGCAAACCTTATAAGACTTTGAATTTGCCCAGAAACCCTTTTCAAATAAACCCAATCCTTCTATGCCCAATTTGAATTAGTTTCAGTCCAGTTTGTCTAAAAAAAGCAGAAGAAACCCTTGTCTATCATTTCTTGAACCTATAAGGATTCTGAAGAACAATTTGAAGCCAAAATTGAAGAGTTAAATCAAATAAAAATCCAGTTTATGCCTATTTATGTTTAAAGAACCTTTGTTAAAATAAAAAACACTTCTTTAAACAATTCAATCTTACAAAAAATTATAAAAGTCAAAATATAGAGTTTAAACTATCCAAAATGTCTAAAAAATGTCAAAATCAAACCTAGTAGTAAATTCCAAGACTACAATTGCTGTAAATCCTCTACAACCTCCTGTTGTAGACATTGAACATACACCCTTAGCATGTGGATTACAAAATAGCAAATCTAGTGATAGAATTTAATCTATTAGACCTCCACTGCTGGAGTCTTGAAAATTCATTAGATCAAGTTGAAGTAGTCCAAATTTGGGAGTCAAACCTACCCAAATATGTTGTTCCACTCACCCATCATTCTCCAGAGGTTCTTAGGATATGTCAAACCTATTATTCATCTGAACAAAGAGAAATGGTAAATTCAAATAAATAAGTCTTGTTCACAATTACTGCTGAGTCAATAAGCCAGATGCTACAGCTCAAACCAGATCCCAATGCAGTTCCCTTATCAATAGAAGCACTCACCAAGCTTTACATTGGTCTTGAATTTCCCAAAAGGTTTCAAATTTTCCAATTATTCATGCCTTTACATGTTGAAATTCCGCAGATCAACCCTCCTTATTGTACTTCAAAATTTCCTGAAGGGTCCAGACATGTCATATCCATGTTTTCATTTATCCTAGGATATTTTACAGATGAGCATACAAATGAGTCAATCATAGGTTTTCTATCTACCTTTGCACCAGGAAAACCTCCTTCTGTCATTTTCAATTATGCTGAATACGTAGCTGATAATATCCATGATCAACTTATCAAATTTCCAACTAAATGAGTATTTAGGTATACATCCTTTGTTTTCAATATGTTCTTATACTTCCAAGTAGACAAGTTCCAAATAACACTTTAGAAGCTTGATATAGAAGAGAACCCACTCAATCATATTTTGGAGATATTTGACCAGAAAATAGTCTATAGAGTTCAGTTATGAAGATTTTATAGATTTATTTGTTGATCCATTGATAAAAATGTTGACAAAGACAGTCCAACCAAGAACCGGTGATGAAATAAAAAAGGTTCTATAGCTACAAGAGCAAACTAGAACTGGATATTGGTAATTATATAAAAAAAAATATAGAAATCAGAGTTTTGGGGTCTAATAGTTTACCCTATAAACTACCTAAGTATGTTCCAATGAGAATTTTTTCCTTGGAATACATTAGGAAAATTCTCAATTCAGATTCAATCAACTTCCTAGCTGCCAAAAAGAAGACCTAATTTAAGTTGAAAAATCAGATAGGACCCTTTATTTGTAATCACAGAGATGAAGAGCAAGAAGTAGAAAAACAGTTACTTGAATACAAATTTGAAGAAATCTTCTCATGGAATTATGGTCCACGGGGAATATTAAGTAAAATTAGGGTGAAGTGAAAACTAACACCTTATATTCATGACAAAAGGCCAAATATTGAACAATATGCTAATCAAATAGAGTGGCTAGAAAATACCTTGATTGAAGCGGTAATATAGGGTGATACTAATCACACCTTGCAAACTACAAATCAAGGAGATAAAGCTACTAAAAGAGGCAAAGAAGAAGGTACCTACACTGCTGAGATAACCACTGAGACTAGGTTTACAAGCAGGTATAACAAAAATCCTAGGATCAATCCAGTTGATAAAGGAAAAGTTACCATAGAAGTGGAAGATATAGATGTTCTAGAGACAAACACAAATGCAGCTACAGTCATTATAAATGAACCAACCACAGATATTCTTAATGAGGAGCATCCTGGTAATTCAAACACTCAGGTAATATGACAGAAACAGAGTATGGAGGCATCCTCCTCACAGACAACAAAAGATAAATATCTTGACATCAGGGAGAAATATAAACAGATAAAGACAAAGAATGAAGAAATACAAAATGAGATCTATTCTAAGTATTCGAAACAAACACCAGGTCTCCAAAACAGACTTCTATCAGCTTTTGATTATTCAAACAAGAAGTTTATTATTTCAGTGCTTCAACCAATAGTCAATACTCCCAAAATAGTGGCAGATTACAAAAACGTTGATCTTGAAGTACCAACAAAAAGTATCCATGAAATAGATCAAATTAAATTTCATTGGAAAACTTTTGAGATGTTGTATTCTACCATAACTACAAAGGCCACGAGTATCCACAAGCTCCAAAATACAATAATAAATATGAGAGATCAAATGAAAGTTGACAAGGCTTCCTCATATGCTAAATATCTTAGGATTAAGTATTTAGAAGATTTGGTGATTCAAGTAGGATACGATCCTGCCAATTTCAAAGTAGCAGAAGAGTTAGTGAAGAAAAAGAATGATGTTATTGTAGCACTAAGGAAACAACTCAAGCTTCCACCAACTGAAAATACACAAGCCAAAGAAATAGTCCAAGAGGAAATCCAGAAATATGATATGATGAATTTTATTTTACAATTGAAAACATAGATAAAAGAAATGGAAATCCAAGTGGACAAGCTTGTCCATGAAAGAGAAGTTACAAAATCACAGGAAGTTCCTACAGTAATTTCCATGGCACCTATAGTTGTGCTTTCAACTCTTGCAAAAAATTTGGAAAAAAAAGTGCCACTGGCTACTGCAGTACCAGTGACCTCATCCACTACTTCAGCTACAGAGTCATCTACATCAACAGTGCAACCAACAGATGAGGCTAGTAAACTAGTTAAGGCCATGGAGGAAATGTCACTTCAAACCAATGAAATCAAAAGGTTGAAGAAAGTAATTGACAATCTGGAAGACACTAAGGAGCTATCCCAAATGAATGCCAAAACTCATGAACAAAGGGCTAACAGGTTAAATGTTGAGTTGAAGAATATAAAAAAGGATTTAACCTTAAAAGAGTCAATGTCTTATGTGAAAAATCAGTTATGGAGTAAAATAATTGAATCCATTAATGATGTGTGGCCATCAATACAAGTGATTTATGATCAAAGAGATTTACTAAAGGCGGCACAAGCAGACATTCAGAAAACAAAGGAGGAACTAGGTGCCAAACCTAAACAAGCCCTAGAATTAATCAAATTTCTCCATAGAAAGAACAAGAAAGAACTAGAAGAGATAAAAATTACTGATAGTACAGATTCAATCCTTGAAATAATGAAAGTTATTTCAAAAAAGAATTTAATGAAACATCTTGAAGAAAAATATGAAAACATGAACATAGATATAGCCAAATTCATGGTTAACTTTGAGATTTTCAGGCAAAAATATTTGCCAAACGTCCTGGTTATTAATGATAAGCTCATGCCACAGGAATACTATAACAAGAAGATAAGAGATCATGCAAAAGAGCAGGTGGAAAAAACAGAAGGACAAGGAATTCCTACAGGAAAGGTTTTACATATAAGTTTTGAAGATTTGTTTTATCTACAACATGAGATAAAACACTTATTTGTTATAAAACCAACATTTTCTAGATATACTGACGGAGATGAAAAATTTAGGAAGCTGAAAAAGATTAAAATTCCTGATGAAGAATCTTGGGAATTACTCACTGACTTACTGTAAAAGTCAATTTGTAGAAAAGACCATAAAACATTTTGCTGATTTTTCACAGTCAAAACAGAAATTACAGCAGTAAGGTAGTTAAACAATGGTTAAAGTGTATAAGTGATTAAAGAGTATCATAGATAAAGAGTATCAGATGAAAGATAATATTGCAAAACAAATCAAAAGATCTTATGCCAACATTAAAGACAACAAAGAAGCCAACTAAACCCAATCCACAACAGCATTTTCTATTTTATTTGGATAAATAGGACAACTTGCTTAGTTATTAAGTAACTGTCACTATTTTGTTGTAAAAGATATTTTATTTCCTTAGAAAAATCCTATGATTATTCTAGGATATTTTGTAAACATTTCTGTATATATACTTCATCTGTCGAAGTATTATTGTGGAATAAATTACTGAACATTTCTATAGTCATTTTTGTTGTACCTAAAGGCTTTTTGTAGCAAGTTCAAGTAGCAAACTAGATCAAATCATCTAGCATCATATTTCAGGATTCATGTGATGAGACATTGAAGTAAAGTACTTTCTACTGTCATTGTTTAATCTTCTTATGTTTTACATGCATCCATATATGTGTTCCAAATTTGAATGATGAACTAGGAGTATATTACAGGATTTGTTAAAAGCACCCTGTCTTTAACTAATTATCATTTCTATGCTTTCTGCTGATTTCCAAAGTAGGGAACCCTTAAATTATCCCTCTTTCTAATGACCCATGTTTACTCCTTCCTTATCCAGATCAAAGAATCCTTGATTGCTCTTTATCCCGATCAAACCACTTCAGCAATCAGTCTTCCTATATCTTCAATGCCTTGTCTATCTTTCCCTGAAAATATTTGGCTTTTTTACCTTGATCCTAGTCTTGTCTACTTGAAATTTGACTCCTTAGCCCAATGGAAGATCAAATCTCTCACTATCCATCTCATTATGTGATTTTCCCCACCAATCCAAACCAAACCAAACCAATTTTCACATCATAACTAGCCTAATATCATATAATTTAAAAAAAGTTAAATATTATGGAGAAAGTCCTCTCTAAACCCTAAGAAAGCTAGGACTTAGAGTTTAAAATTTGGTATGTGGTTACCTCTAATGTTCTTTGACTAAAAGCCAAAATCTAACAACTTAAGAATTATTAGAGTGATAACGTACTGGTGACTCCACTGGGGAACTAACCAATCCTCAGTATTAAAATAGATCTGTAAGGAAAACATTTTCATCATCCTTTTACCTTAATACTATTTTGAAAGTTGTATCATTTTATCAAAAAATTGTAATATTGGCTTCTAGAAAAACCTACTATACCAGGTCAAACTTGGATCCTAAACCTGATGTTATAGTAGATAACCCAGACATAATTGGAAAAAATAATAAACATGTAGAAGATTTAGATTCTAAAGCTTCCTTAGTTAGAGAAAATTCATTACCAAAAGAATTAGTAAGTATACAAGACATAAAGTTTGAATTGAATTTTTAACATTCTTTATTCAGAGGTAAATTAGAAAGTGAATTAAGTAGTGTTGCTATAGATCATGTTTTTATTTCATTTCTTGAAACAAAGCAGGAAAATGTTTCAGTAGACTCTGAATCAAAAATATTTAAAGCTCATGATAAACATGAAGAAATAAATGTTGTGATTCTTAAGGAAATAAATGAAGCTATTGAATTATCTTAATTATTAGCATCTATATCTAAGCCTTCTATTTCTCAGTTAGATGCCACTACATAATCTATAATTTCCACTACCATCCAATATACACATCTATTTATCCCTAGAAAACCCTTACAACCAGGAATACTATTTCCATATTCTCCCAGATCAACATCATCCACTAGTTTATATTCTACAATTTCAAACACATCATTCTCATTTTGAAGTAGTTATTCATATATTCCAGTTTCATTTTCTAGCACACCAACTTTATATTTTAGTTCATCCACCAATTTTTCTAATACACCATCTTATATTACAATCTCATCAGCCACTTCTTTAACTACATCAGCTAGTACTACCAGTTATGCCCTAAGAAATTCCAATCTACCTCCTAGCCAAGCTAAAATTCAAGCTATGGCTGCTAGGTATGCTCCCCTATTTCATCCAGCTCAATTACACGACATGCCTTAGGATTACCAAAGTAAAATAACCTAATTTGATGATACCACTCATTATACTTCCCAACAACACATTAATAAAATGACAGATTATTTTGAGCTTCATGAAATAGATGATTCTGATGTACCAATGAGACTCTTTGCAAAAACATTGACAGGGGAAGTTAAAAAATGGTTTAAAGGTCTTAATCCTGGTAGTATAGCTGATTTATCAATATTTCATAGATTATTTTTTAATAAATGAGAAAAGAAGAAAACCCACTCCAAATATTATCTGAATTTGATGCCATGAAAAGAGTTCCTAATGAAACAGTCCAAGACTACTGCACTAGATACAACAGTGTTTATAATTCAATTCTAGCTAATCTCAAACCCACTCCTGACTCTATCCTACTCAAATTCCCTGATGGATTTGACACAGACATGGCTTATTAGTTGAGGGAGAGAAATGTTGAAACCTTAGAGATAATGCAAACAGATGATGTTAGTGTAGAAGTTAATATTTTGGCTAGAAAAGATAGATTAAGGAATGAGAGGAGAGTAACCATAAAAGAAGAGACATCTAGTTTAGATGGAAAAATAGATCAATTAGCTAAGACTTTTGACAGAATGATGGATAGATTAGACAATATAGAAAGAAGGCCTCAATGGGATAATCAACAACAAATCATAAATCCTAACTTAAGGGAAAATACAAACACAGGAAAATATAAAGAATCAGCCCCTGATCAGACAATAAGACCCCCATCTCAAGAAAACTATGCTGAAAGTTCTCAACACAATGTTGATGGTGAAGACACCATAAATCTAATGGGTATAAATGATGATAACACTATCTTTCTCACTCAGGAAGACCAAGAGTTATTTGAAATGCAACAAATTCAATTAGATTCAGGTGAATCATTTGATTACAAACAAAGTTATGATTTTGCTATAAATTAAGTACATAATCAATATAACCTTAGGAGTAAGAAAAAAACTTAACCTTCTACTAAGAAATCTATACAAACTGAAAAATAAGAAAAAAATAGAAGTCCCCACTACAAAAGTTCTGCAAATTCTCCCTAGGGAAAATAAGCAAAACTCTAATTCATCCCAAAAAGTTTCCATCCCAAAAATCTCACCTAGTCCCAAGATTATAACAGATGAGGTTGTCCCAACATCAATAGATTCACAAAAATATGCTGCTATAAAAACACCTAATTCTGCTAAAGCATCAAACATAGAATCCAAAACATCCACTGCTGATCCAAAATCAGCAGATCCAAAATCTGCCACTGTAAAAAAAGCTTCTAATAATTCAAAATCTGAAAAAACATCTACTACTTCTCAAACCATTCCTGAAAAGAAAACTAGGAGCAGTAAAACACAAGAAACTCAAACAAAAAATGAAAATATAACTGTATAAAAACAAGATAAACCCACTCAAACTACAGTTACTAAAGAAGATTTAATTCAAATTAGTAAATCACAACCTTCATTCAATATAAAAACTAAAATTTAAAATTTAAAAATTACCAATTACTTTGACAGAATTGGCAAAACATGATTTGTGTAAAACAACTGTCACTAAAACCTTAAACATGAATGATGGAGAAGACTCAGTAAACTTAAATGATGATCAACTAGAGTTAATTTTTGGTCTTGATGTTAATGGAAAGCATCAAGATGGAGCAGTTCCCCCATTTTATATTAGTTTAACTATCCATGACCAAATTTCACACAATGCAATGTTCGATTTATGGGCTTCCCATAATCTAATGCCAAGAGCAATAATGGAAACCCTAAACTTAGCAATCATTTGATTCAAGTAAAGTTAAATGTTTAGGTTTAATTAAAGATCTGTGTGTCACATTAGTTCAATATCCTCGTAAAAGTATACTAATGGAAATTTTAGTAGCCGATATCCCACCCAAGTATGGAATGTTATTATCTCGCTCATGGGGAGCAAAATTACAGGGATCTCTACAATTGGACATGTCATGTACAGCCATATCAGTTTTTGGCCAACCAAAGAAACTTTATAGGGAAAAATTGATGAAATATATGGTGAGTAGTGCAGAAATATCAATAAATTACCCAATTTACACTACACCTACTGACCTAGATTCATTCATCTTATGTAACTCTAAAACTGATAATGAAATCAAAACTGAACTAAAGGACAAAAAGAAAACACAAAACAATGAAAATATCTTTCATGGATCTTTATGGAATTTATATTTTGATGGATCAGTTAACAAACTAGGAGTAGGAGCAGGAGTTTGGATAAATAATATGGAAAATAATCATGCAGAAGGCCATGCTTTTAGACTGAATTTTAAATTCACCAACAATATGGCTGAGTATGAAGCCCTCATTTTAGGAATCCATAATATCAAAAACTTAGGAGGCAAAAGAATATCAATAATTGGAGATTCAGAGTTGATTGTAAAACATATAAAAGGAGAATATTCTGTTTATAATCCTAGATTAGGCCAATATGGAGAAATTGTATTAGATTTGATAGATGAACAATTGGAATGTAATTTTTCTACAATACCAAGTAAGAAAAACATACAGGCACACTCCTTAGCAACTTTTGCTAGTACCTATAATTTTCCCTTTCAACCAAATCATAAGTATACTACAGAAGTAAAACACATACCAATAATTCCAGATAATCTCAAAAATTGGAAAATTTTCTCACAAAATCAACAGATTTACCATTTTATGAATAATGAAGGTGAATTTTAGAATTGTAAAATAGACACAGACTACACATTAGATTAGGATTTAGATGGTGAAATTGATTTGAATAGCATAAGTGTAAATAAAGTAAAATTTGCTAGACCTACTAAATTTAGTCAATTAGATATAGATAACTTTGAGAAAGTAGAAATTGATGAGATAATTGATGATGAATCTGATATATTAAATCTCAAAGATAATTTCTGACCAAAAGGTTTAACTCCTTTAGAAGATTTATTTGACTCAAATTATGTTGCTAGAAAACCCAAAATGGAGCCACTTAGATCTGATATTGAGGGATGTAACATAGGCACAGAGTTAAAACCCAAGATGATCAAACTTTCCAAAGCCTTACCTCAACAAGAAAAAGGAAAATATATTTCTCCTTTTAAGAAATTTCAAGATGTTTTTTCTTGGAGTTATGAGGACCTAAAATCCTATGACACCAACATAATACAACATAAAATCCATATAAAAGAAGACAAAAATCCTTTTAAAGAAAAGTTAAGAAGGATCAACCCTGTTTTGATGCCTTTGATTGAAAAACAGGTAAAAAGAATGTACGATGCACAGATAATTGCACCAATCAAATATTCTAATTAGGTTTCTAATCTAGTTTCAACAAGGAAAAAGACAGGAGAAATTAGATTATGTGTTGATTTTAGGAATCTAAACAAAGTATCCTTAAAAGATAATTATCCCTTACCAAAAAGGATCACATTTTACAAAGGGTAGTTGGTTCTTCTAGGATTTCACTTTTAGATGGATTTCCAGCATACAACCAAATTTTAGTACAACCAGAGGATCAAGCCAAAATAACTTTCACTACTCCTTGGGGCACTTTTATGTATGTAAAAATTCCTTTTAGTTTAATCAATGCAGGAGCTACCTTTAAAAGAGCTATGGATATAGCCTTTGAAAATGAAATTCATGAATTTTAAGTGATTTACTTAGATGACATTATTGTATTTTCTAAGACGGATTATGAACACTTGGATCATCTTACACAAGTATTTGTTAAATGCAGAAAGTTTGGCATCTCTTTAAACCCTAAGAAAACCTGATTTGGATTAGAAGAAGGTAAGTTACTAGGACACATAATATCTATGGAAGGAATTAGAATAGACCCTGCTAGAATAGAAGCAATTATTAACATGAGTCCTCCTAGGAACATAAAAGAGTTACAAGCCTTTCTAGGTAAAATTAAATTTTTAAGAAGATTCATCTCCAATTTAGCTGAAATAATCAGAGAGCTTAACAACATGGTTAAAAAAGATTTAGTTCTTAAATGGACTATTGAGGCCAAAAAATCATTTGAATCTATCAAACATGCCTTAATAAAAAATCTAGTCCTTGTAAGTCCTGACTTTAAAATGGATTTCATCATTTTTTCATTTTCTTCAGAGCACACCATTGTTGCAGTTTTACTATAGAAAAATGACAAGGGCTATGAGTAGCCCATAGATTTCTTTAGAAAAACACTTAGAGATGTCACTTTGAAGTACAATATCATGGAGAAACAGGCCCTAGCTTTGGTAAAGGCCATTAAATATTTTAGAGTGTACATTTTTTCTTCTCACGTCATTTCCTATGTTCCAAATGTAGTAGTAAAAGACATTCTAACTCAGGATGGTCCTGATGGTAGAAGAGGCAAGTGAATTGCCACAATTTTGGAATATGACATAGAGATAAAACCCACTAAACTTATAAAAGGTCAAGTTTTATCCAAACTCATGGTTGAATCAAATTTTCATGCCCTAGACATAAATTTTAGTGCCCAAGTAGATGATCAAAAAGAGATGGCGACTCCAGAGATCAGTGAAGCCTTTTCAGACTCACCATGGTATGTAGATAGCATATTTTTATTACTACACTTACAAGCTCCTCCTGGATTATCAAGAACAAAATATAGATCCTTAAAGCTAAAGGCAGTAAGATTTTTTATATTAGACAATGTACTTTTTTGGAAAGATCATAGTGGAATTTTATTAAATTGTTTGCTAAAAGGAGAAGCTAACAAAATATTAGAAGAATTTCATGCAGGTGACTGTGGAGGACATCTTTACTGGAAGACTATTGCAGAAAAAATCTTGAGAGCTGGTTTTTACTAGCCTACTTTGTTTGCAGATGTAAAAAGGTATGTGACCTCCTATCACAGGTGTCAAATATTTGAGGGTAAGAAAAAGTTGTTACCCCTGCCCTTAAAATCCATCTCAACAGAAATGCCATTTCAACAATGGGGTCTTGACTTCATTGGTGAAATTCACCCTCCATCATCAGCCCAACACAAGTGGTATCTAAAAGCCACTGATTATTCAACCAAGTGGATTGAGGCCATACCCTCTAGGAAATCCACTAACAATCATTATCTCCTTTTTAGAAAGCAACATACTTTCAAGATTTGGATGTCCCCAACAAATTATTATTGACAATGTAGCTACATTCAAATCCAAAAATATGATTTACTTTTGCCATAAATATCACATTACCCTAGGCCATTCTACTGCATATTACCCTTAAGGTAATGGCCTTGTTGAATCTTCTAATAAGAGCCTTGTAAACGTCATCAAGAAGTTACTAGCAGATAAAAAAAGAATTGGAACAAGAAGTTAGTAAATGCCTTATGGGCAGATAGACTTACCACCAAAAAATCTATTGGTACATCTCCTTACCAGCTTGTTTATGGAATGGATGTTGTTTTTCCATCATACTTAGGAGTACTAGTAATGAATATTATCCAAGAATTACAGGTTGAGATAAATGAAATTCATAGAAGGATTAAACGAACCATTCACTTGAAGCAAACAAGAGAAGAGGTTTATCTTAAGCCTCAATTTATCCAGGATAAGATAAAGAATTTTTTTGACAAAAAGAGTAAAGAAGATGATTTCTACATTGGAGACAAAGTGTTAAAATGGGATTCAAGAAGAGAAGAGAAAGGTAAACATGGAAAATTTGATTTTCTATGGAAAGGAACTTATGTTATTTATGGTTTCAGAGGTAATAATGCTTTCTTTTTTAAAGAAAAAAATGGATTAGATCTGCTAGGTGGACCAGTCAATGGAAGAATGCTGAAGCAATACTACTCCTCAGAGATAAAAAATAGTTAGTTTTATTTACTTTGAGCATTGTACATATACATTGAAAATTTTAGATTGGATTGGATTTTTTCCTAATAGATTTGAAGCTCGAAGAGAAGGCCCTAAGCTGTCAGAGGTAAAATATCATAAATATGAACAAGTACAAAAATCAAGATAGCATCTACAAGGTCATCTCAATCAAAACTCAAAGGCTACTAGTCTTAAAGTTCTTGAAATTTCACCAAGAAATGCCATCCCCATGTGGAGCAACTGTTAAGGTCCTATAATAATAAGGTTCATAATTTCTGAATTGACTATGATTAGTCTTGTAAATATGTATATACCTTGCTTTCTACAAGTTGTTTTCCCATATTTGAAAATAATAAAAAATGAAAAGAGGGTAAAAGTCCTAAAAGAAAGATCAAAGGACTTAGAAAAGAACAAATCAAAAAGAATAAAAAATGGACCCAAAAGAAAAAAGAGATAAGAATAAGACATGAAAGTGAGCAAGTCAAAATGCCACTACTATTTACTTTTACTGCAAGAATAATGACTATGTGCAGATTGTTCAAAATGACATAATCCATGATCAGTTAAATATTTTAATCTTAACTTTTCATGCTTTGAATTTCATGTTTTAGATAGAGAATAAAGATATGTCAAACAGTTTAAACTTGATAAATCAATAGATAGTTAGAGAATAAATGAGGAGCTCAACAGTTTAATTTGAGCCCTCAGATGAAATAAGGTTAGACTTAGATAGATTTATGCTTTAAAATAAAATGGATTTAGGGTTGCAAGCTTAAACACACCCATGCAAATGAAGTAAAAACTATTTGAATAATTATGGGTAGGCAGAAAGAAGTTGTGCAAGGCATGTGATAAAGCATTAGTGGGAAAATTACTAATTTCCCTTCCCCCACAATGATCCAGTATTCTAAAACTTCAGTTAAAGAGGCTCAGAGCATTTCTCTAACTTCTATTGGGACCGGACCCAAGGCTTTGTAACTGATTGGTTAAAAATATTGGATTCCCTTCATAAAATCCATTTCCTAAGCATATTCACCCTCTTCTAAAAATACAAAGCAATTTCCTAAGTAAAACACCTTTTTTCTTAGAAAAAGTAAAATCCCCTCTTAATTATTTTCATTTCATCCAAAAACACTAAAAAACCCACAAAATATAATTTATCCTAAGTTTATGTGTAAAATTCAAAATGGGATAATTTTATGCTAAAATGCCTATTTTACACTTTACTTAGTTTATTTATATGTATTTTCATTCATTACATTTCATTTCATATTAATTTTTTAACATAAAGTATTAGATCCTTTTAAATACCCCTCCCGTATATTTATTAATTCATTTGATTTAAATATCCCATAAACCCACTTATTTAATTTAACCTATGGTTATATATATTACCCATGTGCTAAATGAAACCCCGCCCTTTCCCCATAAGTTAAAAGCGTTATATTATATCCCACCCTAATGGTTTTAAACATATGTAAATATGTCATTTACCATATAAATATTTCCCTGCCAATCAAAGTAATACCTTGGTTTACGTTAAAACTACATTTTAAATGTTAAATAAACCCTGCCGAATAACAAAAGATCCTGGGCCCACGTCCCACCGCCGAGCAGCCTCATAATTCAATCCAAACCATTCGCATGTATGCTCCTAGATCCGACGATCACAACACCATATCGCATTTTTAAAAGCATAGTCAATAACCATTTCAAAATTTTCAAAATGGGTTGTTTTGCGCCCTTCTCTCTCCTCCACGTGGAAACATATCACTAGATCGCATTCGATCCCACAAAACAACTTACCTCCCAAATCTCGTGTGATAAACCACTTCAGTTTTCTACCCCCGACACCAAAACTACCCTCCGCTCTGATATGACTGTCATTAAATTCATACCCTTTAAACCCAAACTATTATAAAAACTTCCTATATACGTAGAAAATCCCTTCTTTGCATTCTATCTGTGTGTTTATCCATTTTGACTGAAGAAACAAGACTTGAACATTGTTTTCACACCCATAAGAGCCAGACAAAGCCATTGCAACTGTTATCAATACCATTGGAAGCTTCAATTCTACTTTCAAATACTTCCAAGAGCCATCAGAACTTGTCTGACACCTCAAAACCTAGCTAAATACCAAACACCTACATAAATAGGTATTCTTCCAAGAAAAAACCTACTTATCATTTCAAAAATAATTTTATGAAGAAATTAAGCCTAGTAAAGCCCATTTATCCACAGAAAGACCCTGTAGTTGCTCAAAAAGAATGAATTCACTCAGAAAACTCTAATAAACCCCTGTTTTGATACTGCATATGGTTTTAAAATAAAAATCGAATTTATTTACCCTTTTCAAAACTTATAAGACTTCGCATTTTTCCAGAAACCCTTCGCAAATAAACCCAATCCTTCTGTGCCCAATTTGAATCAGTTTTAGTCTAGTTTGTCTGAAAAAAGCAGAAGAAAATATTGTCTACCATTTCTTGAACCTATAAGGAGTCTGAAGAATAGTTTGAAGCCAAAATTGAAGAGTTAAATCCAAGAAAAAACCATTTTATGCCTATTTCTGTTTAAAGAACCTCTGTTAAAGTCAAAAAAACTTTTATAAACAATTCAATCTTATAGAAGAGAAAGTCAAAATACAGAGTTCCAATTATCCAGAAAGTCTAAAAAATTTCAAAATCAAACCCAACAGTAAATTCCAAGACTGCAATTGTTGTAAATCCTCTACAACCTCGTATTGTAGTCATTGAACATACACCCTTAGCATATGTGGATTACAAAATAGCAGATCCACTGATAGAATTTAATCTGTTAGACCTCCACTGTTGGAGTCCTAAAAAGTCATTAGATCAAGTTGAAGAAGTCCAAATTTGGGAGTCAAACCTACCCAAATATGTTGTTCCACTCACCCATCAATGTCCAGAGGTTATTAGGATGTGTCAGACCTATTATTCACCTGAACAAAGAGTAATGGTAAATGGAAATAAAGAATTATTGTTCACAATTATTACTGAGTCAATAAACCAGATGCTATAGCTCAAACCAAATCCCAATGTAGTTCCCTTATCAATATAAGCACTCACCAAGCTCTACATTGGTATCGAATTTTCCAAAAGGTTTAAAATTTTCCAATTATTCATGCCTTTAAATGTTGAAATTCCACAAATCAACCCTCCTTATTCTAGTTCAAATTTTATGAAGGGTCCACACATGTCATATCCATGTTGTCATTTATCCTAGGGTATTTTACAGATGAGCATACATATGAGTCAATCCTAGGTTTTCTATCTACCTTTGCAGTAGGACAACCTCCTCCTTTCATTTTCAATTATGTTGAATACATAGCTAATAATATCCATGATCAGCTTGTCAAATTTCCAACTGAAGGAGTATTTAGGTATACATCCTTTCTTTTCCATATTTTATTATACTTCCAAGAAGACAAGTTCCCAATAACACTTCAGAAGCTTTATATATAAGAGAACCCACTCTCAATCATATTTTGGACATCTTTGATCAGAAAAGAGTCCACAGAGTTCAGTTGTTCAGAATTTACAAATTTCTTTGTTCATCCATTGATAAACATGTTAACAAACACAGTCCAGCCAAGAATTAGTGATGAAATAAAGAAGGTTATGCAGTTATCAGAGAAAACTAGAACTAGATATTGGTACTTATATAAAAAACATACATAAATCGGAGTTTTTTGGGTCCAATAAATGAGAACTTTTTTCTTGGAATAAATCAGGAAAATTCTCAATTTAGATTCAATCAAATTCCTCGCTGCCATAAAGAAGACCCAATTTAAGTTGAAAAGTCAAATAGGACCATTCATTTGTAATCACAGAGATGCAGAACAAGAAGCAACAAAATAGTTACTTGAATACAAATTTGAAGAAAGCTTCTCATGTAATTATGATCCACAGGGGATATTAATAAAAATGAGGGTGAAGTGCAAACTGAGACCTTATATTCCTGACAAAAGGCTGGAGATTGAACAATATGCTAATCAAATAGAGTGGCTAGAAAATACCTTGATTGAAGCAGTAAGACAGGGTGATACTAGTCACACCTGGCAAATTGCAAATAAAGGAGATAAAGCTACTAAAAGAGGTAGAGAAGAAGGTACCTACACTTATGAGACAACCACTAAGACTAGGTTTAAAATCAGGTATAAAAAAAAGCCTAAGATCAATCCAATTGATAAAGAAAAAGTGAACATAGAAGTGGAAGATACAGATGTTCCAAAGACAAACACGGATGCAGCTACAGTCATTATAAATGAACCAACCAAAAATATTCTTAATGAAGAGCATCCTGATAATTCAAACACTCAGGTAATAGAAAAGCAGCAGAGTGTGGAGGCATCCTCCTCACAGCCAGCAAAAGATAAATATTTTGACATCAGGGAGAAATATAAACATATAAAGAAAAATAATGAAGAAATAGAAAATGAGATCTATTCTCAGTATTTGAAACAAACACCAGATATCCAAAATATACTTCTATCAGATTTTGATTATTCAAACAAGAAGTTGATTATTTCAGTGCTTCAACCAATAGTCAACACTCCCAAAACAATTGCAGATTACAAAAAAATTTATCTTTAAGTACCAACCACTACAAGAAAAATGCACATTGGTGAGGGGCGAAAATGGTCACCATAAGCTCATTGGTCAGGGTCAAAAGAGCCTTCGTCACCAAAAACTAAACGTCACCAAAGGTGGCGTCACCAAAAGTATAGGTGTTGTGGTGGCATTCAAGTTCCATCACCAATAATGATTTATAGTGATGGATAGTGACTGTCACCATTTCATATGAGCAATGGTGACGAACAATAGCCTCCATCACCAAAAAACTGAACGTCACCAAAGGTGGTGTCGTCAAAAGTATGTGTTGTGGTGACATTCAAGGTCTGTCACGAATATTAATTTTAATGATGGATAGTGACCGTCACCATTTCATATGAAAAACAAAGATTTTTTCTGATGGACCTTTCATGGCCGTCATTGTTAGTGCATATATATGGCAACGTTCATTGACCGTCACCATAAAATCATTGGTGACATCAAGGTCCGCCATGAATAATTACTTTAATGACGAAAGGTGAACCTCACCATTTCATATCAACAACAATGATTTATGGTGACAGACCTTTAATGGTCGTCACTATTGATGCATATATATGGTGGCGTTCGTTGACCGTCACCATTTCATATTTTGGTGACGGTCAAAAATTGTCACCATAAGCTCATTGGTGATGGTCAAAAGAGCATTTTTCACCAAAAAATGATCTTCTTCATTCTCTATGAATATCAGGGCATGATGGAATGGAACCACCAACCTCCTGCTTGTAAAGCAGGTGCTCTTCCGTTGAGCTAGCACCCTTTAAAGAATTATACTTTAAACTAGCAATTTCCCCTAAAGGTGCAAAGATACACCAAAGGAATAAGAACCAATAAAACTGAAATAATTCAGTGTCTTCAACTCATTCAAAGTTCAAATTGAAGTAGATTTTAAATGGAAAGCCTAAAACTAGCTAAGTAGTTTACAAGTTAACATTTTGGATATAACTTCTGTTCAATTTATATGACAAGTTATGCCATAACCTTGAAACTAGTTTTTTAGCTAAAAGACTTTCTTAAGTCAACAATGACAAAGAAATATAGTCATGGCAAGTAAAATTCTCTTTTTTTTTCTAATGAGGGTGCATGTAACTTGATAAAGGTTGTATGAGAGTATCAAACCATAAAAAGTTTCACTAAAACATGGAAATGACAAAGTCTTGTTAAGAAATAAAATTTTAGTTGAATATAATAAAAGCATCGAGCTAAATGATATAATTAAACTAAAAGTAATTGTAAAAAAAAATGAAATATCCATCATATATCATCTGGTTTGGTTATTTCTTCGGGAAGAGAAAGTGCAATTGTGTGATCCAGCTCCTCATATTGATTTTGTAATGGACCATCTTGAACAAAAATGTCCACATACAACAATCAATGTTATCGTATTGGTAAGACTTTTGATATGATCTATCAAAGCATGTACTATGTAGGAGAATAACTGGAAAGCACAACTAGAAATTTGAATCACAACATAACAATATAAAAGAACATGCAACAGGAAAGGAACAGCTCCACAGTTTGAGAAATATGAACAATCCATGAACCGGTTCTTATATATTGATATAGATAACGAAATAGAAATCTATATTTATGAAATTAAAGTATCACAAAACAATGTCTTGAACAAATATCAATATGTGAAATAGTATTTTTGCATTTGGATTTACCTTGTAGAACCTGAGGAAAATGTTTCCACATAAACAACCAATAAACATAACAACATGGACCTCAGAAGCAATTATGCAGGGGATAAAATATGAAGGTAAAGCACTAGAGAAGTATTCAAAGAAAATGATGAAAATCATATCTAGAAATAACTGAGAACCCTCTGAAGTAAAACACACATTTATCATCATGACTAGTACACTTGCAAAAAAAATCAAAATAAATTATGAACTATTCCACCAAAAAACAGTGAATTTTTCTACTAAAATATAGCTTCAAATTAATCACTAGCATGACACTAACTTTGTTAGAGCTAAAAAATAGAAGATTGAAGTTTAAAAGACAATACATGATGATGAATTAGGGATTACTGTGGCATTATAGGCCACATGCCAAATTACATTATCATTTCCAAATGCAGCCCTACGTAGTGTCCATCTGACACTTTGTGACTTGAACCTTTAAAAGGCTTGCTCAGCCACTTCATCATTCGAGATTTATTGTGAGTATGATGTTACGATGTGACCTGCATGTCCCAAATAACATGAGCCAACAATGAAAACCATAATTAAATTATTAATGCCTTACTAATTTAATCCTTGAAAAGATGAAAAACATGAATCCAAAAAAGAAAATGATAAGGCTCTCATTAACCAGCTATTATATTTACAGATATGGCAGAATTTTTTATTGGTTGCTTGAGAATTTAAAGCATTTTTCTTATTATCTTAAAAATATGAAAAGACACTAAAATTACCAAGGTCTTATTTCAACAAAAATCTTGCAGAAAATCAGATTGCAACTATGAAGATATTATTGCAAAAATCTTGTAGAAAATCAGATTGCAACTATGAAGGTATTATTACAAAAATCTTGCCGAAAATCAGATTGCAACTATGAAGATATTGTTCTAAATTTTAAAAATTACGGTAATAAAATCCATATTCAACATGACTTAACATTTTATATCATATTAGACAAATTTTGAGTAAGGGAACAAGTACAAGGTTCAGAGTTAAAATATTTTCATCAAGGACAAGGAGATATCATATACAACTTTCTGATTTGAGGTGTATCACTAGAGAACATAGTCTTGAGCCTTAAACCAGTACTTAATGAGGGACATCTGGAAATAAATGGGCACAAAATGTGAATTCATCCCTCATGAGTCATGGCAACCCACAAACAACTCATGAGGCTTTACAACCACTGCAGCTACACCCCTCACACTACCTTTTTAGGTTGAATTGTCCACACCTGAGGCTTTGCAAGTTGCAAGCACTGCAGTTGCACCCATCACACCAGCTTTATAGGTTGAATTGTCCACATGTACTAATCCACAGAAGATGTAGTTGAATAGTCTATCGTACTGAATTGCACATCTTTTTCCCACAACTGACCTTAAGTCCTTGCATGTGATGAGTGCACTAGACATGTATCATGGTAGCCACAAAACCTGTAAACACAATTATCCATGAAGTCTAGAACATGGAGGATGTAACTAGCAAGAAAAAAGTTGGGACAAATGCTCCCTTGCAATGAAATTCCATATGTGACTCCTCATGAATAGAGAGCCATTCTTATCAAAATATTCTAAGAGAAACATGTTTTAAAGCTAAATGGATACAATTCATTAACTGCCCTGCCATCCCACCATGTCGTATCACCTTGAGCACCCCCCAACATAGTGAATCCCTTGGTAGAAAAGGAGAAATAACTAAATAAGTTTTCTCAAAAATGTAAAAACAAAATCCAGATATGGGAAGAATACACCAATTCCCAATAGGTTTGGGACTAGCAGTTAGTGGCGAGGAGTTTCACACCTTTGGTCAAGATTCCCTTCTCACAGGCTTCACCCATGAGGGTTAGGAAGGGATTGAACTTATGGCACTGGGAGGTGATGAACCATGTGCATATATTGCAAACCCAAGCTTACCCTCATTCTCCTTAAGGAAAACATTGTTGACCAAGTTCCATTCACATAGCCTTTACCCAGCATGTGGAGGTAGTCATTGAACTTACGTGATCAAGAAGTGATTACACTTGTGTACATGTTATGGACCCAGGGCTACCCCGTGTTCTCCTTAAGGCCTTTTAAAATATGTTTTTCAAGTGTTTTGTGATCAAGTGGTAAATCAAATGTGTAATCATTATGGAGACTCAAGTGTAATCTCCCCTTAAGAACATGATGTCGTGATTTAATGTTGTCAATTTGTGTTATCGTTTGATATCTCATCGATAACTAAGCCTAGGCAGTTGGTCCTAGGCAATGTCCTGCATAATTTTGATGAATTAGATACACCTTGGTCATGGCATTTAGGCCAAAGGTAGGCCCACTTTGTTAACAAAGGCTTATTTACTAACCAGATAGGATAATAACATACGAAGAAGGTTCAAATTTGGCACATATTGCAAATTATATTTGTTAGGCCTAAAATCATGCAATACATGCATAGAATGGTGTACCAAATAAAGCACTGGAATAGAATGTACATCATACCATGTTTAAACCTAGGCAAGTGTAGAATCCTTCCTGTTCTACTCTAATCAAGAGAGTCCACATCTTAAAGAGCTCCCCATTGATTTTTCAAATAATGTTATTCTAATGGCAGTGGATGTGAAGAAACTGTCTTGAAAAGAATTCCAATGAGAAGACATACATGTGGCACAAAAAACCATAGAATTTGGTCAAATGAGCACATTTCATGGAAACATTTTGGCTAGGAGGATGACAAAAGGCATAACGCAAAAGCTCTCTCCATTGTAAAGGCATGGATGGATTAATGGGAAATTCCCCTGTGAGCCTAATTGAATATCTACTAGAGAATGAAAGTTCAAGGATTTCTTTTGTAATATGAGGTTCATGATTGCATCCATATTGTTGTTTGTCTATTGTTGGAAATTCATTAAAATTTTCCCACAAACGTGTAATAACATAGAAAAATGGAGAAATTAACCATATACATGGGTGCACACCTTGATTGTTTTTTATATAATGATATTTTTTCTCCTTAATTTCCATTCATCCTCCCCCTTATGGACTGTATCATATTCTTTGAGTTTAGCTTGGATCAAATTATTTGTAGCCATGTTGTTTAAGGCGATGTCCTTATGAAGAATGAGCTTCTGGAATGCAAATCCATGGCCATATTGTTTAAGGAAATGTCCTTACTAAGGCAATGTACTCTCATCCATTGGTAATCAAGGAAGTAATTTATAGTCCTCAACATTAATCTCTTTTACAATGTCAAAGGTGACAATCAACCTCATGTGCATTAATCATTAAAAGACAAGTTCCCAAACCGTTAAGTATCCTACCATGCAATATGTCATCTTTGAGTTTGGCAAAGTCAAACTTGATCACCAATACTGTGCTTGAAGGTCTTTGGAATGGGAAACTTTTCAAGTTAGCCTGTATGATCATTTTTTTTCATGCCATGTTTGAGGGGAAACCTAGTGATGTTGCTCACCAACACCATCTCCTACCTTGATTTATTCTCCCATGGGCCAAAATATGCTTTCTGTAAGACCAACTTTGTTTTCTACCTATTATTTTCATAGTGCCAAAATGTCCGCTTGCATGAAAAAATGCATGCCATGTACATAAATTACAAACCTGATGGATGATAAGGAAAATGGGTTATCTTATATGCCATGAAACATCATATTCCATACTTATAATGCACCCCAAAGTGTCAAAATTGCATGCCAGGTGGAAAATTTTCATTCCTCACATTAAAATTTGTGTTATAGCCTGACCTGATTGCACACAACCTCCTGCAGATGTACCTAAGGAGAAGCCATAAAATATAGTGCTATATTATTTCTCCTTGTGCATCTTCCTACACTTCCATAATTCTAATTTACACCTTCAATTGAGGGTACTAGTCTATCAAAATGATTTCGCTGTCTTATGCTAAGTGCAAGTTGTCCTTAGTAACATGCATGTCCAGGGCTCAGTAAAGATCAAAATTACGATTTTCAACTTTTTGTGCGGTTCTTAGAAAATTATTGATATTTTTACATCATTATAGTTTCACTTCCAATCCAAGAAGCCACTACTATGCAAAAATATCATGAAATTGCAAAATTACACAACATGACAAATCAAGCTAGGGTGCCTTCAGAAATCTATATGTTAGAAGATACATGAGCACATATGGTGAAATATAGAGGTTGATAGATAGAGTATTCCATGGTATTCAACCCTACACAATAAAATTCCCAAGAACAATCTCCAATTTTTAGTTGTTAAGCATCAGCCATAGCAATTTGTTTGGTCTGGTGCTTTTCTCCAACTCTAGAATCACATGCAGGCTTAAAATAAATTTCATAGCATGTTCTCATTATAAATCCAAATGTCAATTCTTGAAGTCTATGGTCTGCTGAAGCAACTAAACACAAATAAAAGAGACAGCTTTACATGGAATCAAAGGTCTAAGAATTAATTATCTTATTTTCAACCATGGCATTACCTTAACAACAAAGCGAGCCCAAATATTGTCACTGCGAGCTTCCATGACTTCCTTTAAAATCATAAGCCCCAAGCCTCGAATGATGTCAGCTATTTCAAGGAAGAGCCCCCGCTCCTAATAAAGCATCTACAATATTGGTGAAAACCAGCACAAGATAATGTTAAACCATGTCTCAAAATAACAAAAATAAGTTACTGAGAGCATATAAAAAAACCTGTTAATCTAAGAATTTAATTGACCTCTATAAGCAATTTAATTTGCCTCTATGGCTGACTTATGTGAAACTGAACTCTCTCTCTCTCTCTCTCTATATATATATATATATATATCAACTAACATATACAATTATAGGTGTGTGTGCACTGTGTATGTCAACTAATATATTAAATCGGAATAATATAGTCTTTTATTAGATGCAATATATGTATTTATATATTTTTAAATTATACATCTAAACTATATAATAATAGAGATAAAGTATCCCATTAATATCCACTTAACACAAGTCTAACTTCTGCTAAGGCCCTTTGTTCATGAAGTGAAGCCAACTCTAGGAGGTCAAACAACTTCCCTCACACATGAACATAAGGGATCTACACTTGTCGAGGTTTGAATCTGGGTTGTTTTCATGTTGCCCTCCCATCCCTCACACTAAACCACATCCCGTTGCAAGTATTAGGATGATGTTAATTTGTATTAATATGTTTTTTTTATATAGTATAAATCTATCTCAGCTAGCTAATGTATGCTAAAGAATATCAATAACTGAAGCATACATTGAGAAGCATCAGTTTACTACGTAACACCATCATGACAAGCACCATTCAATGGAAATTCAACAAGAGTGGGGCAATGATCCACATGCATGGGAGGTGATAGGCAGACCAAATTCCACAATTAATTTTTATGTTTGATACTGCTGACAGAGTTGAACATGTAATAAGACTCCAACTGCCAAACCTTGTGAAATTAAAATAAATGGAAAACATGAATGGTAATATAACCAAAAAAAAAATTATTCATCCCTTGTCTTGGAAGGATTTTGTGTGATGTAGAGTATGCACAGAGAGCTTGGAATTGCTGTCGACAATGATTTTCTCCATATTTTTTAAGAGAGGTTTGCACAGAGTAATGGATGCCAACATCCTGGAAACAAAATTAAGTATAGACAGTTGAGGGTGGATGGAGTAAAAGATAAAATAGAACACCTTGCATTGCACTGGATTTTGTGCATCATCTTCCTGCACTTCATCAGAGTTGATCTCTACTCCTGCAGGAAAACTGCATCATGTGCATCATATCTTCACAATGTTTAAATGTGCATTGATGTGGATGAGCTTTAGAATCATATGTGGAAGGATCGCATCCGTCTTAGGCGCATTAAGGAGCAATGGAAGGGAAAATATCACAGTGACACAACAAAATAGAGACAGTCACAAGAACAGGCCCAAAGGAAAAATATGTCTTAGGCAGAGGATGGTATACTGAAGTACATGTTGAAAATGATGGAAGTTTGCAAAGCACAAGGTTTTGTATATGGCATCATTCCTGAAAAAGGTAAGCCTGTAAGTGGAGCCTCTGACAATATTAGAGCATGGTGGAAGGAGAAGGTCAGATTTGACAGAAATGACCTTGCTGCAATCACCAAATATCAAGCAGAACATGCAGTACCTGGAGCAAATGAGATTAACATGGTTATGGCTCCTACCCCTCATACTCTTCAAGAACTTTAGGGCGCTACTTTGGGTTTTCTTCTTTCTGCCCTTATGCAGCACTACGATCCGCCTCAGCGGAGGTATCCTTTAGAAAAGGGTATTTCTCCTCCTTGGTGGCCTACTACTAATGAGGATTGGTGGCCACAATTAGGCTTGCCAAAAGGACAAGGGCCTTTTCCTTGTAAAAATCATCATGATCTGAAAAAGGCTTGGAAGGTGGGGGTTCTTACTGTTGTTATCACATGTCACCTGATATAGCCAAAATTCGTAAACTTGTTAGGTAGTCAAAGTGCTTGCGAGAGAATATGACAGCTAAATAAAGTGCAACTTGGCTAGCAATTGTTAACCAAGAGGAAGCATTGGCTCTCCAGAAAAACCCTAATGCTTGTCCACCAACCAGTGCTGTAGTGACTACACATGCTGGGTCTCTGACATTAAGCAGTGGTAGTGAGTATGATGTTGAAGGCTTTGAAGATGATCCGAACTCTATTTATACAAATACTGATGTGCAGGATTGCAAACCAAAAGACTTGGATCTCTTAAGTTCCAAGGTACAGGAATGCAAACCACAAGACTTTGACCATTTCAATGTAGGTATTTCAAATGAGGGAGTTTCAACTTTTCAGGTAGGAGATAATGCAGATTTTATCAGAAAAATAAAGTTACCACAGGAATCTCCATTGGAAGATCAAAAGGTCTATACATGTCCACATGAACAGTGCCCATATCATGAGCGCCAACTTGAATTTTCATATCAAATCTTAAGAAATTCCCATCAGTCTACTTGTGCATATAGAACAGATTTGCAAGGCATGGGATATCAGAGACCAGAATCTCAAGAGATTAAATCCTTATTTTGTATATCTACAGGGAAGCCTAACCAACTACAAGTTCAAGGAAAGGTGGGTATTTTTCCATCTGAGAAGTAAGAACAGATGACATCCAATGGTAATGTGAATCTTAATCCTCTTGGCACTACAAGTTCAACAATTCCAACTGGTAATCAATAGCCTATCAATGAGTTACTTGCTTATATGATGGGTTGCATCAGAATAATACATCAATGCTAGGGAACCTTAAGATGATGAATTATCACAATCGGCTTGAAGTGAAAATACACCCTGCTTCACAGTGTGGGGAAATTTTCAAAATTATGCCTGATGATAACTTCTTTGGGCAAGGAGTCATTGTTGGAAACAATGATTACAATTTTGGTTCAAACATCCATCTGGTAATGAGAGAGGGATTAAACCTTGATCAAAGCAGGGTCTACGATCAACCTTTTATACATCATTTCCAGGAAATTAATGGAGACATGAAATTTGTCTCTACATATAACAATATTCCAATTGACTATGCAGTCCCAGAGACGGTTTCTAAATATGATAATTCAATATGGTATTTTGGAGCATGACAAGAGTTATTATGAATATCTCATCATGGTACTTCTAAAATTATATTCTGCAAGGACTTCTAATCCTATTATAGTTCTCGAATCATAGCATTATAGGACCACTCTTACAAACAACTACCTGGAGTCATTTTTATTAGATAGAAAACTATAGAGGGCAATCGTCATATGTATGGGCACTTTCATGTAGAGAAATGGAAATTCAAGAAGATGCTGATCCGTCATCTGTATGATTTGTGCATGATGATTTAGGTTTTTGCTGTGTATTTGGTTTGGAACTTGTGAAAGAATCCTTAATTTATTATGTATGTTACTGTGTAGTTGGTCACAAGTTTGTCTTCTATAGTCAGAGAATGTAGACACATGGAGGTGAATCAAATGCAATTATGTTTGATCGTTTATTTATTCTATGTGCATGAATTTATTTCATTATGATATGACACTTGATTAACTGAATTGATGTGCTAGATAAAATTTGTGGTTTTTTGAATCTACTTCTTTTGGAAAGCAGCCAAAGAAAACCAAAAAAAGTTTCTCTCCTTTTGGGTTGTGGAGGCTAAGGGAGATTTAATTCAAGCTCAATTGTCTAGTGAATCCCTTTAATCAACATGTTTATTGGAGGACCCTTAATACTCTTCTAAAACTTATTTGAAGGAGCTACTGTAACTTATATGTAGGTAAAATTTATAATTGTTAGTACCCATGTCATACAAAAATGTATTCGAATTATAATACAGGAATTGACCTTGTACATTGATAAAGTTGCTTAATGGTGATGTTAAATTTTTATAATTGACTTGTCTAGCCACTTTCATTGTCTATTCAACAATAGGGTCTTTACTATAATGTATTTTAAATTTATTGGCTGCTTTCCCTGTCTATTCAACAATAGGGTGCTTACTAATGAACACACATAAAATAGCACCAGCACAAGATGATATTCCAATGCTGCCAAAGGATGCATACTTATGTATCTGTTTATGATATTCCTGATACTGTTTACAACCATAAGAAGTGTTTTTGATGATTTGTTAGAATATGCTAGCATATTTTGACATTTATGCAGATATATGGCTCATATTCATACACCATATACACGTTGGTGAGAGCATACACAATCAACCCTTGATCCACGAAAGCGCCACTTATATGATCCCATATTGATGGCGATCATCTGTCCCTAGGGTTGAAGAAAAGACAAATGATAAACAATGTACTCATTTCCAGGGAAAACAGACTGCACATTATGCCCACTAACATCAGTGAAATTTACTGGAACCACAGTATCTAAATATAAAGATTTAATAGTAGCAATGGTCAAATGAACTGGAGAAGTAAAAGCAGCTAGTTTTCTTCTGTGATTCTTGCAAGAAAGTAGTTTAGCAATTTGCAACTGAGTATTCATGATAATCTCAGTCCGACTAAGATCTAATTCTATTCGCTTTTCCTCAGATTCAACACGCAACCTTTCAGCATCTTTATAAATATCCATCTTCGTGTGTTGCAGCTTTAAGGAGTCTGCAAATGATTTAATACTTGAAACAACAAAATCATGACTCCTATTTCCAAATTTGCCCTTATTTGGATGAGTTTATTTTGTTCTAAGGTTGGGTCCACGACAATGATTAGGGATTCGGCTAGCTACAAGTCTACATCCAGGGGCACTGGTATCACTTTCAAGAAGTATACTAGGAAAATTATCATTTGTTTGCAAAACTGGTTTGAGACATCCTTCTCATGCTAGCAGAAAAGCATGTTAGTAGATAGATACAGGGCATCAATCCAGTCAGTGGTGTAATTGGAAACATCAATCCAGCTCTAGTTACTCCAACATCAATCAAATTGCATCTGCATCCACCGAATCTGCATAAATATTGATCACTCAGCAGGTAAAGGGTTTAATATTAAATCCATTGTACATTCCTATTTCCCTAAATTGTATCCTATCATGGTATTCTTTGGCCATCCCTAGATCTTTCCTTCAGCTTAAAGCGGTGGTGGAATTGGAACTTCAATGGTGGGCGAAACATCAAAGAAACTCCAGTTACTCTAGCATCAATAGTATCACATCCGCCAGAATTGCAAAGCCATCAATAACCCCCTCTACTGGACACACATCTTTAGAGTCTAGGCAGGCAGCATGTGTGATAAAATTCTCTTAGCTTCAGTGTTTCTTAAGGCCTACGAAAGGAAAGGGAAGGGAGCCATAGAAGTGGGGAGCAAAGTAAAAGGAGCAGTGGCCTGCGAAATAGATTTGGGTTTTCTCTTTGAATGTAAGGTTCAATTCTTGGTCACTCATATCTTTCACCAATGCTTATTTATCTCTCGAAACAGTGAATAATCGATCTAGTAGAGCAAGTCTTTAATTTGACTCTACAGAGATCTGTCCGCCATCTGCCACTCATTCACGCGATTAGAGATTATCCGCCGGTTGCCACTCATTCACGCATGGAATCTTGCTGTGAAAGCACATGGATGAGAGTTGTGGGTTTGCAGGTAAAGTGTTTGTCATAACTCCTCAGCGAGTATTGATTATCAGGTCTGCTTTGGGCCCTGGCCCATGTTGTTCGCACTAGTACGTCTCTCTGGTCTATTTTCTCCTTGATGATGAGATATTCTTCAAGAGCTCTTATGGAAGTGCAGGGATCAGTCTTCAGCAGTGTTATTCTACTTTCAAGATGCAGATATTTGTTAATGATGTCAACACCATGACACTTGGATCCCCGGGCACCCAACCACAGCAACAGGATCAACTACAGGTGACTATGCTGTCATGACCTCCTACCAAAATAGACATAGGTGTCGAAGACTTCTTTTAAATCTTGTTGGAACCATCACGTTTGTCGGATTATGGATTTCGATGCGACAACAGGTCTTTTCAAGAACTATTTAGGAGATTGGAAACCCTTGAATCCTCTAACTAGGCACTAAAAAGAGAGGTCGATGAACTCAGGAGTAGAGTAGTTGTAATGGAAGGTAGTAATGGTTCATTGAAGTAGTTTTTGATGAACAACAAGGAGCAAGAAGTTCACCACCACCCCTCTAATGACACTCTACACGCTAAACTTCTCAATCTGAAAAGCAAATAGGAGGATATCAAAGCTCAGCAAGAGGCCTTTAAACAAGAAACAAAAAAACACATCAACTCATGGGCACAGGTTTCTAGAGGAAGGGATACCCCCCTCGCTCCCACTTTAGCCGTAGTTGAGGAGGTGGTACAATCTAAACTCATTGAAGAATGCACTAGACAAGCGAAAGGATTGATCCTCAAAGTGAGAGGGCTTCCCTTGCCTCTCACATCCTCATACCCCATGGTGGTTGGGACCCTATTCCTTAATGAAAAACTAGATCTCCAAGATGTGACCCTTGATAGGGCTTGGCTTGGGTATGATTCCACACTCTTTCTCTAGTTCAGGTTGGCAGCTAATCGCCTTAGGGCTCTTAAAGCTAAGCAAAAACTATTCTCACTTCCTAGTAAGATCTTCTGTGATGAAGATCTCACTAAAACAAAAGTTGTTGAGATCAAACAATCGAGGGAGTTGGTTATAGCAACATGCCAGGCAAGGAAATGGGCACTTATCAAGAACCACACAACAGTGATTCAGGACACTTTTCCACTTGGGTGGAAGCCCCGTTTCAGGTCTTCTAAATGATAGGCTCGTTAGGGGAGGAAACAAGGGGCATCCATTTCCGTCAGTTGTTAGAATGGGAATGGGTCTTTTTGGGCATCGCCAGGTCTATTATATGATGCTCTTAGATTTTCGGGTATTTTATTCATCATCAAGACACATGAGAGCCCTATTCAACCTCTCCCAGACATTACAGGTTACCATAAGTTCTTAGCTTGTAGGCAGGAGATGAGGAGTTTCGATGGTATCAGAGGTTATGGGGGAGTTTCTTGCTTCATTAGAGATTCCTTTTAGAGCAGGATTTCTTTGGTGGTTGCGGATGAGTTTGTGAGGTTTATTTGGGTTTGGGTTCGAGGGGTCTCTCCTCTCCCTAGGGACACTTACATTGTTTTTTTTTACTTCCCTCCTGCTTCTTCATCATATGCCATTCATAATGGGCCTGGCGAGGACAACTTTGTCAATTTGTATGTCAGCATAGCCCAGTATTCAACATTTGGGGAGGTTATTCTGCTAGGTGACTTCAACTCCCACACTAGAGCCCTCCATATCCCTCTTCACAATCAATTTGAGGATGTTTATTACATCTAGGAGATCGACCTAGAGTCAGTGGGATTTCATAGGATTTTTGATGATGCATTGGGGCCCCTTATCGCCTATGGTCGACATCTTTTACACTTGGGCGAATCTCAGGAGCTGTTGATTCTTAATGGCCTCCCACATTTTCCAAACTGCTACTTTTTCACATGTCGACCTCATGGTGGAGGAGCAATCATTGTTGATTATGTCTTCTCTAGCCAGAACCTCCTCCCCTTCATTCATAAATTTTTTGTTTCCCCCATCCCCTTAGCTGACCATGCTCTTCTTTCTTTCTCTCTTCGTGCTGACAACCCCACCTCCCCCCAAGGGCTCACCACACACTATTTTTTGTTTTGATGAGGGTGACCTAGACATATTCTCTTCCCACCTTCACTAGATGCTCCCCTCCATGGAAAAATTCTCATTATTTGACTCCGAATCAACCAAGTACAACTATCTCTCATCCATCATTTTGGATGTTGCCCTTAAGTCCTACCCCCACTCTCGTCGTCCCACTTCCACCTCTCACAAACCCTGTTTCCATATGAATCGATGGTATGATGATGAATGCAAAGCTCTCCACCACTAGCTTCGACATGCATTCATCCATACTCACCCCTCCTACCCCAATATAAAAGCCTCATATCGTTTCCTCCTCTGTCGCTAGAAACATCTCTTTGTCTCCCATAGAAGACGTGACTTATGTACCTCTCTTGCTCACTCCCCTAAAAACTTATGGTGTACTATCCTCCCTCGGCACTCTCCCCTCCCCTCCGACCTTAACCCCCAGCCCATGTTCTCCCGTGTGTACACCCTCTATGACATCCTAGGGAAACCCCAGATTCAGGTGACGTCTCCGCCCTCTTCAGGTTTCATATTCTATGATAGTGACATCAAAGAGGCCATTTGGGTGATGAATAGCAACAAAGTAGCAAATGAGGATGGTTTCCAGGCAAAGTTCCTTAAACATGATCTTCATGCTCTGGCTCCCTATTTGGTTGATCTCTTCAATCATGTGGTCTGGACATGTTTCCCATCAACATTGTCTTAGCACATCACTCACCCAATACACAAATTGAGGCCCAACTCAGATCCCAACAATTATAGGACTATCATGGTAGGCCACACATTCTCAAAACTATATGCTACATCCCTACACCTCCAAATCTCCAAGGATCTTGAGCGGAAACAACTTAGAGGTAGAGGAAAAGTTGGATTTCGACCTGAGAACCAGAATATTAACCACATCCTTACACTTAGGGCCATCATTGAGGAGGCACAACATCGCTCTTCAAAAGTTTATTGTTGTTTTCTAGACTTTCAAAAAGCTTTTGACTCGATGTCTAGAGATGCATTATTCCAAATAATCAGAGATATTGGCATCTAAGAGACCCTCTTGTCAACCATCATGCACTTATATGAGTCGGTCCTTGGTCATCTACGCATAGTACATGGGCTATCAAATTTTATCTGGAGCACTATTGGAGTAAAACAAGGTTGTCCCTTGTCCCCCACACTATTTGGGATCTGTATTGATGAGATGGAGTCCTTCATGCATGAACACATCCAGGATGGTGATGGTTTCCTTCTACAACATGTCTTGATTTCTATCTTGTTGTTTATGCTGATGACGTGGTCCTTCTAGCCCCATCCCCTAACGGATTGCAGAGGCAGTTGGATTTCCTAACCCTTTTCAATGATATTCAACAGTTGATGGTTAACCTAGGTAAAACCAAGGTTATTATCTTCAACACGTTGAAGAAGTTCCTCTGTGACCTCCATTTCTTTTTAGAGGAGAGGAGACTGAGATGACCAGCTCATACACCTATCTTGGGGTACTATTCACAAGACTTCTCTTTAGCTTGCGGCATGCATTCCAGCCTCGAATCAACAAGGGCTATGGATCCTTGGACCTTCTCTACAGACAATGTTTTTGGAATCATTTTTAGGACATATCAGCCACGATGTCACTAAAGGACAGTGTTGTTTGACCCACAGTTCTATATGGTTCGAAGGTTTGGGGTCCTAGCTTACTAGAGTCTGATTGGCCTACTGCAGAGAGAGTGCAGATCACCCTTATTCATCACATCATTCAGTGTAAGCAGAAAGTGCCTCAGCCCATCATTCTTGCAAAGTTTGGAGCTCACCCCTTTTGCCTTGAGACAGTGTTTGGTATCATCTCTCTTCTTCACCATGTTCAAGGTTTTGCAGATACAGCGAAGGGGTGGGATCGATATCCATACCTAGCCTACCTTTCATCAAAGTCCATTCTAGTAGTGAGTCCTTCGGCTCAATCCTAATGTTGGTATGTCGGAGTCTTAGATCTCCTTGCTTCAGTTGGTATCAAGATAAACCAACTCCCTCCATTCAAATATTCTTTGTATGCACCGGGCCACCTCCTACCAACCAAACAAGAGATGAATAAAATCATCCGAGAGGATATTTACAGGAAATATGTACAGGTTATTTGGATAAACCCTTAGGATGGGTTATGTCCCAAGATGGCTTTCTATGTTCAGCACTTCATGATGTTGAGAGATGGACTCATTATTCGGCCCCATTACACGCTTTGCCATTAGATGCATGCACTTTGGATTCCCTTGGGTCTGATCAAAGTAGGTTCTCATAAACTTTGGATTGAGGCTGACTATCAGATTGCACGGTTAGACATGATTTTCTAGTTGTGCCACCTTCGACAGACTAATTTAGAGGATCACTTCATCTTCCGCTGCCCCATTTACTATGATTTGTGGGAGATTCCATTGCTTGTTCGGAGAGATATAGACCTTATCTAGCTTCTTTCAATACACATACCAGAGATGTCTAGCCTTGTACATACAGAAGGCCATGAGACTTCATACACAAATTCTCCAGCCTCCTAGAGCAGATCCCGTACAACTGATTACCTCATTTTTTACAGTGCTCTCGTCAGCAAGAGGCACGAAGCAACAAGCTAATAACATTGTTTCCTCAGACTCCATATCAGTGCGGGCTAGAGGGGCCATCCCTCTAGCACAGGGACCCCTGAGTCATTACCGAACCAGATCTCTTACTAGAATGCAGTTGAGATCACCCATCCATCAACGACATATCACTTCTTCTCGACAGCGGCATTATAGAGGCTCCAAATCCTCCCCTAGCCTTCCCTTGAGACAACACTCCATCTTTATTTTTTTGCATTCGACCTCAAGTATTAGGAGAGAGATTTAGTGGACCATTATCTTGTTCCCTTTGCACTTGGAGGACTCTCTTCATTTTGGTTTTCAGGCATTATGTATTTCTTTCTTTATTTCTTATTTCTTGCTCTTTATATAGGAGACCTTTTGGTACTCCTCCTTGTATCGACATCATTGTACTCTGCAGTCCCATTGACCTACTTTTGTGGTCATTCGTTGGACATTAATATAGTTACCTTATCTTATCTTATCTACTTGTACTTAATATTGGTTGATTTACTTCATTCTTTCATAAATGAGAAAGCTTTTAGTACTTCTTAGTTGTTGTTGCTATTTTGTATCCCTATATATTCTTCCCATCATTCAGAGACAATGAATTTACAGTCTTCTGTTTGTTGGCAGGGAAGAATTCTATTTATTATTATATTTTGTTTAGATTTTTTCTCATTCTTATGTTTTTTTTAGATTATTTAAGAAGTTTAATCGTTTTCTTTTCTTTTCTAATTCTATACCAAATATTGTTTAGTTCTCAAATTATTCAACATATGTATGGGTTTCAAACCTATTATTGCCCATGATCTTGTATATAACTCAAATAGAGTTGGCTTGAAAGCTCCCTTAACTATCCCAATCTTCAATTAGAAGCTAGATGGAAGTCTTAGTAAAGGGGTTGGATTGTCTCTTGACTCTTCTTGTTGAGAAGAAGTGTAAGATGGAACAAGAGGATTAATATGGAGATACTCCTAGGCTTCTTGCAACAATTGAGGTAGCAGAAGCACATAGCGTTGAATGAGGTACAAGTTGATCTCCATTATATAAAGGATCACGTATTAGCAAACAAATACTGGAATTGTCTAGAGCTAAAGAATGATATTATAGGAAACAACATATGCTTTTAGATGAGCCAATAGACACTACATTAGGTCATGCTACAATTGATGATGGAAATTATGTTCGCACGGCTTTTGTACGTGGTGGCTAAGGTGATGCTATGCCAGGAAAATTTCAGTAGAAAAAAGGCTGAAATAAAAGCATAAGCTAGATCTTAAGGGATGCAAAAGAGAGCTAATTTTTGTCATTTTTATTCCCAGGTTTTGCCTACTTTGTTAACACTAACAATGCAAGGAAAAGAAGACTCTGTGCAAAGTTTGATGATTTACAAGAGTGTTTGCAAAAAAGGCAACACTGCAATTACGAACTCTTATTGACCAGGTAATTCAAATCATATCGAGTAGTGTCTGTGATATCCCTTAAAAACTACAAACTTCTATGACATTCGACATCCCAATGGAATGTCGCACCGCTTATGAGTAATCTGGTCATCGACGCAATGATCAACTCATACTTTGGAATGCACTTTTTGTAATACCCAACAAGGACCATCATGGAGTGCATTTATCTGACATTCGTAGGTGAGGCGATCGAGGTTCTTTTGACCACGTGCAGCTCCCTAGACTCAACAAGTGTCAATTGTCTATAATTCATAGTTTGTGTTATCGACGTGTTAATAATTTATGGGATCAAAGCTTGGTCATCATTTTCTAAGCTAAATGTAAGAATAAAATTCTGTCATCACGGACCATTCACCAGTGCCTCTACGCAACGCTGTCTCAAAGTACCATTTAGTAGGCACCTTTCCTAACGTGTGAATAAACATATGGACCCATTTAGTTCTTGGATCTACACCCCATACCTAATTCCATCTAGCCAAATATTTGCGTAGATTCTCTTTTATAGAGTATACATCTTCCATTTTAATAACAGGAAATTCAAACCACAACCTCATCATTCACGCACACTCCTCCCAGTTACCCATATTCTCCTTATGAGTTTTGCACCATCTTGCTGGAGTAGCGTGCAAGCCAAGGTCCAAGGCACAAAATCTTTGTCCTTCCGACATAGTCCTTTCCAGCTCTCTCATAAACATGTTGACATCAGTGGAGCCATCATAGTGCAATAAAATCATGTATCTCAGATGTAATACAACACAAAGATAGGGTCACATGATTACAACGCAGTGCAAACACCTCATGCAAGTAGTTCTGCATTTTTCTAGTTCTTCATCAGAGTCTGAAAAACAAGAGTTATCCTTCTCCCACTTAAGATTCCCATCTGTTGTTGGATTAATCCAGTCTTCCTTGCGCAAATTTAGCTTATATATTTGATTGATATTTTCTGCATCATGCATTGGTTTAGTATATCTTTTGCCTTCTGCAGGATCTATAGGAATGATGACCCCGACTCCATTTCTTTCAAATTCCATCATCATTCTCTTTAAATTGATAAAACCATCCATGTCAATGGCCCAATCCAATCCTAGCAGCGCAAGAAATGGATCAGTATCAGCTACTATTTGTATGAATTCAAAGGCTTCCATCGCCTTAACACCCTTTATATTTACCACAACTTGTGACAAATTCCCTAAAGGAATGATCTTCTACTGATTAGCCATGTGCAGCTGAATGGTAGACCATTGCAGCTTTCACTCTCCCATTCAATACAATGTTTTCTTAGGTAGAACATTAGCATCTGATCCCAGATCTAGAATAACTTGGCCCATTTCATAACCACCAAGCTATGAAGTCATACGCATCTCCCTACTCGTTCTCTTCTTGTTCTTATATATTTTATTGATTGCTCGTTGTTATTTCTCTTCTCAATTATCTATTAATGCCTTCAGTTTTTTCACAACCTTCTTATTGCACATCAAATTTATACATGCTTGTAGAAATGGTTTAATCTCCTCATCTCCTCCTTCTTCCCTCAATGTTCTACCAAATTTTGATGTACTTCCTTCTGCAAATTCTTTCCATGCTTCAATAAAGGTCTCTTTTACGTGCTGAAGATTAAAGTATTATTTGTTTTTAGGTGCTTTACGGATCCATACATTAGTGGCTAGTTTCTTTCCTTTATCTTCATTAGTGGCTACACCAATACTAATAATCATATTCACACAAGGGTCTTCTTCATGATTTTCTGTGCGAACCATCTGAATATTTTGTGTTGTGGTTTGTGTATTCTTTTCCTACATGTTGTCAATCAAGACAGGGCAGTCTTCTATGAGATGATCAAATTGTCTACAATACCTGCAGGACTGTCGAGCACATAATGGCCAGCATCTCCATAGTGATATAAAATCACTTGTCCTCTTCCTCGGCCAGCTAATCCACCTCCTTGGGCTCTTCCTCTGCCTTGGAATCCTCCGTGCCCAGAAGGGGATGTTGGTGATGTAGGCTGAACTTGCATTCTATATATCTCTACTTTATCCCATATTTTGGTGATGTTGGTGAGAAGGTCACGGATATTCTCATAATTCCCTTGGGGAAGGTCATGTTCCTAACCTTCCGTGAGAATCTTGGAATCGTGGAACGACCCTATTCTGAGGGTCCTATTGGACGATGAGCTATTGGAGCTCTGAGGGGCTCTGGGATAGCTTCTCAGAGCTATAAGCACACACAGGGCTAGGCTTGCTGAAACTTGTGGTGCTTCTGCCCCACCGTTATGATGATTGAGTTGGTTCACTCCTCATGATTTGTGCCTCGTATGCATCCTACCCATTGAGTTTTGGACTCATGGGAAGTACCTCTCATTTGGCCAATGAGGTGGGAAAAGCTAAAGACTAGTAGAAAAGACTTATGGATGCATCAGAGATTGCCATAGTCTCTATCTAGGATGACACATGTCCAACCACTTGATCTGGGATCAAGTCTAGTGAGGTTTTAGACCTCCTACTAACTTCAAGTCAGATAAACCAACTTTGGGTTGGTATGTGACTCTTTGATTCCATGTGAGGTTTTGGACCTCCAACTGACTTCGGGTCAGGTAAACCAACCTCGGGTTGGTATGAGACTCTTTGTGAGTCCTATAGAGGTTTCGGACCTCTGGGTTGAATCTATCAGCCGGGAATGATGTGTTTGTGACTGACCCACTTCTGTTCTAAAATAAAGAGGCCAGCAAAGCAAGTTACAATGGGATGACACATGATGTTTGATTGCACAGGTGGATGGATTTCTCCCTAGTTGAGAGGGAGTGTTAAAAATGGACAACTAGATCCAAACTCCATGTTGTGATGCTCAGATGAAGACACCAATATTTTTATTGGGTTCCTCTTTCGGAGAGGTGCAAGATTGATATAAATATCATATTGATCCGATGAGCAGAACATTTATTTTGAATTTATTTTTCATACTTTTAAAATATGTGCAAGTCGGCCTTAAGGTTTTACGCCCCCAGCAAATGTCTCACACACCCTCAATTATTGGTATAAATAGAGTCAACATTGGAGGACATTTCACTCATCTTATCCTCAAACATCATCTCTCCTCTACTGATTGGTTCGAGCTCCTTGGAGGCAGTTTTCGGTTCACAGATGGGAAAGAAGGACGAAGAGAATTCTGTTGTTGTTGCTGTTGTTGCTGATGTTGTTGTTGTTGTTGTTGTTGGTGCTGTTGTTGTTGTTGTTGTTACTGCTGTTGCTGTTGTTGCGGTTGGTGTTGCTGTTGTTGCGGTTGGTGTTGTTGCTATTGCTGTCATTGCTGCTTCTTGCTGCTATTTTACGTTGACTTTTCTAGGCAGCATTGAATTTTCTGGGGTTGACTTTGAGTTGACCGTGTGGCTATTTTGAGGTTTTTTGTGACACCTACTGGGTTGGCTGACCAAGGAGAATTTGCTGCTTGAAGCATCATGTTGACCGCAGTAACGCACCAACACATTTATTTTTTTCTGGTTTGTATTTTGTTGATCTACTGGTATGTTCTATCAACACTTTACTTGATTGTGTTATTGTTGTAGTGAAAGTAAAGTTGCATCAATCATAGAACATCTAAATAAATTTACAAGTTCAAATATGAAGATGGCTTGAACTACTGAAGGAAGAAGTTGATCTACTGAAGACAAATTCATGAAATTCTCTCTGTGTTTATGATATATTTCTCACAAAGGATGAGAACCTTTTTAGTGTAAAAGGGAGTTGATTGAAAGTGTTACATGAACCTAATAAAATACTTGTTGATAATGTGGCATGATGGATTATGAGCCCATGGCTACTTCCTTGATGAAGAAAAAGTTGGATGAATATGTTGTTGAGCAAAGAAATAGCATTGATAGGTTTTTGGTGTTCAATTTTGTTCAAAGCTTTGGTTAAAGCTAGACGAATAGCTAGATGTTATTAATAAAACAAGTATTGAAATCCACCATGGCTACCTTTCTTCTTTTGAGTAGGTTTAAGATTATGTAAGAAGCCTAGAATGGCTAAGGATCCCTTTGAGAGGGAGCATTGGTTTGATAGCATCATCGGGTTACCGTAAGACCTATGTGGTCAGGGAATTTGGTTCTAAGGCTTGCAATCATGAGGTAAAAATTTCATCTCTCCTTGAGAGGATATTGATGGTGTACAAATTTCATCTCTCCCTAGGAAGAGATTAATGGTGTACAAATTTCATCTCTCCCTAAGATGAGATTGATGGTGCACTATTTTCATATCTCTTCATAGGAGATTGATGGTGCACTATGTTAATCTCTCCTGAGAGGAGATTGATGGTGCATTGCTTTCATCTCTTCTAAGAGTAGATTGATGGTGTATTATTTTTTTTCATCTTTCCTCTTATGATCCCTATGTGTATGGTGTAATGATGTAATGGAGACGGTGCATCAAGAGCTCCTCATCTACTACCTTTATATGCTCCAGACATAGTGGTTCTATTGGAAATATTATATCAGACATTTTCTCATCGAGTGACAGGTACTCTTAAGAGGGAAAAGTGGTCCATATGGCCTAAGTTTCTTATCAGGATCAAATACTATGTATTTGATCACACCAGCCAAGCCATGAAAGAGGCAAGTGAAATTGAATCATATAATTTTGGAGAGATAAGATTCAGGAAACATGATCCTAAAGCTTTTGTTATTAGTCATTGTGTTGCTGTCAACCAGGTGTGGTATTATACCCATGAGAGGGATACTAATGAGGAAATATTCAAGAGACTTATTTATCCATTGAGGTTAAAGAAAAGCTAATTCAAGGACCTCAAAAGAAGGCCGAATATACCCATGATTCACCTATTTTCAACCTCTAGGAAGAAGTTGAAAAGCTCAAGAGGGTGTTGGAACAGGTGAAGGAGATGAAGGATGCATTGGAGAAAGAAGCAGACAGAATCAAGAGTAGGATTGAATAAGAGCAAGTAGCGAAGGAGGTAGAAGAACCGAGAAGGAAAGCAAAAAAAGATGACCTGGTGAAATAATTGGCTTTGGAAAATGAACAAAGAATCAAGCAGCAGGAAAAACAAAGGAAATGAGATGAAGAGCTTTGGAGGAAAATAGATGAGGAACTCCAAAAGAAGAAGGAATAAACTATGTGGAAAGATAAAAGGATTGAACACCTTAGCATTCCATCATCTCCGAAGATAAACCCCACTCCTCAGTCTCCAGTTGAACCATGTAAGATTGAAGAAATGGAGAAGGAGCAATTTTTCCCCATGACCATGGCTGACCCAATAGTAGTACTGAAAAAATTCAATTATGAATACAAGAAGAACAAAGTCAGCAGGAGAGTTTCCAAAATGATAAGGTTGGGGGAGCAATTTTCACTGAGGAGGTTCTCATTCATGAAACAAAAGTTGATTCAGAGATGACTGCAGCTACCAGTATTACCATGGCCCAAGAAACAGGTGATAATGTTGCCATGCTGAAGAGAAAGGTCTATGTTTCTCAGTTGGAACTGAGTGCTGCTAAGCAAAGAATTACAGAGCTATAATTCCAGCAGTAAGGTGAACTAGACTCAGCTAAAGAGTTCAAAGGGAAATCACTTGAGATCCAAGAGGAACTGAGTACAGTTCAGAAATAATTCTACAGGAGCATTTCGGGCATCAAAGATAAAACTCCTAAGTTTGATGATTATATAAAGAGGATGGTGCCTATCAAGGAAGAATTGGAGAATATTATAAATATGCTAGATGACATCATTCAATGGAAAATACAATATCCTAATGAGGGGGTAGACATTCCTCAGCTCCGTGACTTAGAAAAAATAATATGTTTTTCTAAATCTTGTAAATGTCTCAACAAGGCTAGAGCCTTAGAGGAAAAGGTTGAGGAAGCTTTCAAAGTTTGCTTCAAGTTTGGAGGAGAGGTTTATGCAGTCTTAAATAACTTCAAGTTTTCGATGTTCTATTCAACCTTTGGTCCTGTACCTGTGGAGCAGTGCATAGGATAAAAGGAGAGAGTGATAGACAACTGCAAGAAGGAGATCCAGGCATTAAAATTTATCACCAGGGACAACACAATTTATATGAATTTTTTCAGAATATAATTCTAATCCAAATTAAAAGGAATGTGTCTCTGTTTCTAACAAGGATTGCATAGTTACGAGGCTATGGTAGTAAGCGAAGAATGTTGAGTGGTTAATCTAGGACCTGGGTTAATCTAACAATTTTTTTTCCATTTATCTCATATAATTTTATAAAAAAATTGGCCAGATGAGAAGTTTCTATTTCACTCAAAGCCTAAAAGATATTAATTTTTTGGCACTATGCTCAAATGGGTTTAAAATTCATAATATCACAACTCCACTAACATTTACAAGCAACCTCATAACATCAATAAGCAAAGAGAGACATAATCAAATAAAACCATCATATACATACTTAAGTGTCTTGTCCCAGCTTCCAGTTGCAAGAAGGTTCATTGCTGGAATCCATGCAATTTCCTTAATAGGTGCATCTACATAGCCACAGTCACTGGCTGGCCCCTAGTCAGCAATGGTCACATTTTAGCTTGTTTATCACAGCCAACAGAGAAAATAGTAGTGCCATCGTCCTTCCATGTCGAGTAGAGAATCTGCATTGTTTAATAGAGTTAATAAAAAACTTAAGCACACTCAACCTCAATAATGGTCACACATAATACAACCCCGTCCTAACATATATAACTTCTCTTGATAAAATTCATAAGAAAAGAATAAGACTAGAATTCTAAATCAAAATCTAGCACCTCTTTTACCAATTGGTCATGAAATTTTCAGCATGCTAGCCCACTCTAGGTTGACCTTCCAAAGATCTAACACAGCAAGTAATCTATGTTCCAAAATATAACAGAATATCAAAACAAAACACTACCAAAATCACATAACAATATCATCATCCCCAAATCCATGAATGAGTCCATTTAGCAAATTACAGTTGAGAACATGATAGTTGTAAGTAGAAGAATGCCTAAATTCACACTTATAAAGGGGCCTGCACCCCTCCTTCTATAGGCCGGTCCCTAAAAAACCATCATCAGACAGACCTATAAAACCAAAGCTATTTTGAAAATGTTTAATTCAATAAAATTGTTGAACCCTCAAATATCCAATAACCCTGTGCTCATGCCTTAGCTTTCCTTCCAATTGATAAGCCACCAAATTTCAAATGGTTAACACACCTGCCAAATTTCAAATGTTATAATTTTTTGACATATGTTTTGTCATATTAAAAATAAATAAAACAAGTTGTAAAATTTTATCACTTAAAATTATTAGAGCATTACTTTATATTTTTTAAGCATATTTTTTTTCTCATTAAAAAATATAGCTATCAAGGTTAATCTGGTGTAAATAGAGCTAATATTTGTAATATAGTAGTAATAATATATTTTTAAGATCTTAGTGAGACCTTATTGTGATCTCATTGTTTGTAGGATTTTTATTGTGATCTTATTGTTTGTAGGAAAAAGGACTTGAGTTCGCTAAACTCTACAAAGGTGTACATACTCTACCCCTATATATTTGAACATATGACATCTTATGATGAAGTACATGTTCTTAACCGTTGTAAAGATATAAAAAAGTTGACAATTTTCTCCAATATTCAAATATTATGACCCATGGTCATCCAAAAGTAGAAGCTTCTACTAAACAAAGAATCCATAGGTAGACCTGAGGTTTGAAGGGGATTTTATTATGAAAAAACATAAATGGAAACATAGAAAAGATATTGGAAAGAGTACAATAGTAGAAAAAAATCCAAATTCTATTAATGGATGAAATAGAAAATAACTATAAATTGAAAAGTGATACAAACTAAACGGAATGGAGGTGGCTTCTTTATGAAGAGAGATGTTTCAACTACTATTGATCACAAGAAAACATTACAAGATGTCAAAAGTACCTTTGAACATAAAGTATGATATCCTAAGAGCCAAAAACTCTAAAGTCCAAAACCCTGGCCCTAGGAAATGGCATGCCAAAAATAACGTGGGCCCAAAGAGGCTAATCAATATATCAACTTCCTGGGGCTACAATGTTTGCATGCTAACTCCATTTAGGAAATTTCTTGGACCAATACAATCCATACTATGTGTCTTTAGCCTATGAAAAATGCCAAAAATGCAAGGGAAATGCCCAAAAGAGGCACCAGAAGTTTGAGACCTAAAACACTATAATATAACTACCAAGACGTGGAATAATGTTGAATCAATGTAACAAGTGGGTGGTCACTAGTATTCTATTGAATCAATTGTCCCCCCTTATGAATAAGTTGTCCATTTGTGTCAAGTTCCTTCATCGAGTGGGGAAAGTTTTGTTGAATATGGCTCCTAGCGAGACATGTGCGCCAAAGTAGGAACATGAGGTGCCTATGAGAGGTGGAAAATATGGTTGAAGTAGCTCCACATTAAGTATAAGTTTCAATCGAAAGAAAAGGGAATTTTTTATTTAGAAGCATCTTCACCCACAACCTTTGTGTTGGTGTAAGGCCTATATCGGAATGGAGAGTCGGGGGGAACTTCCAATGGGATCTTAAGAGGTGTTATTTATACAAATGCAACCATACCTTATCTCCCACCCTAAACTTATGTGGAACTCTAATCCAGGTGGATATTTTGTGGCCACCCACATCTTCCACTAACTCAATGGTTCTTTATCTTCTTATCAATTTTTCTATGGTTTTTTGGGTCTTGAACTTCTATAGTCATTTGTAGGCCCTAAATGATGCTTTTTGGCCATTTATGGGTCTAGAAGTGTTTATGTCATTCCCTAGGGTTAACAAAAATTTGTAATCCTAAACATATTTCTTTCTGATGGACTAATTATGTTCCCCAAATAGAGATTTTATGAAAAAGTTTCACCACTAGGAAGATGATTCTAGGGTTACGGTTTTAAACCTCTGGGATTATTTCTTTTATGTTAAAACATATGATGAAACTAACATAAACAATGAAAAAAATATGCATTCATGACCTACAAGAATCTTGTAAAACTGAACAACCTGTATCAGGAAAGCTTGAGCAAGATTGGAGCTTAGAAACAAATCATGAAGAATGAGGAACCATGTTTTCGTCTTCAGGGAAAATGTAGATGCGGGCAGGGAAGGAACCCTTTCTCTCTCTAGCGGGAAAAGGTAAATGTTAGTGTTGGATTTTTGTTAAAGCAATCTTAACCTTTGCCTCTCATTCTATGGAAGGGACTCTGTTATTTCAAGTGTATAATTTTTATTAATATTGTATCACCATATTTATGGAAAGTTATTTGAAAAAGGTCATTTTTTAGTAATCATTTTTATTGTATTCTATAATTAAAATAGAGGGAGAGCTAATTCATTAATTTTATTTAAGTAAAATTAAATTATTTGAAATGATTCATTCGCAGGCCATTAAGGGGTGGACTTTCACTATTACAAGATATTTTTTTTCATTGCTTAGTTAACTTATTTCCTTGTGTATAAGGAAAACAAGCTTTTCATCAATCAGAAACAATTCTAAATCTTATTATATGACCAAGTTAAATTCTTTATTGCCAAAACATGCTCTCGACGAGGTTTCAATATGGTTATGCTTAATGTCAATTCAATTTATCTATTTTAAAGACAACCCACACTATCACCAAATTTAATTCTTTAATGCCAAACCATGTTCTCAATGAGGTTTCAATATGGTTATGATTAATGTCAATTCAATTTATCTATTTTAAAGACAACCCACGCTATCAAAATTTAAATTGAGCTCTAGGTATAAGTTTTTATAAATAGAAAAAAAATATTCATTTCAATTTCATATATATGAAGCATTAGATATGGATAAAAAGGAAATTAGGATGCCAATTAGGTTTAGCTTTGGTGGTTAAGAGGAGTTGTTATCATCATTGTCTAAGGTCAATATTACTTGTGATGTGTTTATTCCTTATGTAGGGTTTTCATTATCTTTTGAATTTCCAACTCAACCTTTTGAATTCATCCATTCTACCATGACTCATTTCCATTTAGTTTGCATTCAAATCATTCTTATGTTATTATCAATTTGAACTTAAGCAAAGTATGGAATGTGTTGGTTGCATCTTGGTGCTACAAAAGATGGTCTTATGGGTGTATTTATTAAATGGTGAACAATATATTATATGTGTTGTGTATGGAAATAATTTTGTTTCTTACAGTTCTTAGTATGTTGAACTATGTTTGGTTGTTCTTAGGTGTGATAAAAATGAATTTAGACACCACCTCTATTTTAGAATACAAGTTTTCAGATATATAAAATCCCTCGATTCTCCAACATGGTATTAAAGCTAATGGTTTGAGATGTATCATGTTTCCTACAAGTCTCATGCAAGTTGTAGATGCTCTTAAAAAATCAGATTTGTTTAGTGGATTGGTTCAAGGTTTCTAATTGCAAACTAAATCTAGGATCAATTCATTAGGTCAAAATAATGAGTTTCAAGCTAGATCTTATAAATTTCAATGGACACAATTATGGAATTTTGACACAAGATATGGGAACATTGTTGAAGAGTGAAGATTTATAGGACTTTACGAAAATGGTGGTTCTTATCCAAGGGATAACTAATAAAAGTTTTTCATCAACAGGAAAAAGGATGAGGCTCTAGGAGTCATAATGTGGAAGAATGTAACTAGGTTTAGTCTTCATTATTAATTTATTTTCCAAAATAACTTATTATTATTCGACTTATTAAAGAATGGGCTTCATGCTTCGGTCGTATTTAGATTAAGGTCCCAATTGTTGATGTCTACGTTAGTTGTTACAAATTTAACTTGATCCAATTTTTGGGCTTTTAAATCATGTAACATTAGGTTGTCAAAAGGATCCTCCATCAAGTCATCTTCTTCAAGGTCATCATCCTCGAAATCTACTTCAAAGTCAACCCTCATGTCAAGTGATACAAGTCATCAAAGTTGCATCCTTAAGTCAAATTCAATCAGTCTTCAAGTTGGCTCAAATCAAGACACATCACTTCACACTGTCATGTTGGCTCAATAACTATGGCAAACAACTATATATATAGGGGTATAGTTTTCATTTCTACCACAAAATTTTGGAAATCTCTGAAGTTTCAGACCATAGATAAAGTTCGGATCATGATCACAGGTTCGATGTTGGAGGATAAGGTCTCGAACATATTACAGAATTTTGGTAACCATTTATGCTATGAATCGAGTAACTTCCATGATATGATGTTGCAGCAAAAAAGTGCCTCGGTTTTGACACAAATCTACCACAGAATCAATGCTATGTTATGATAATCAATTCAATGAATATGCTTGATTATCTCAGTTATGGTTCTCAATGCTATGATGATGCTCGGTGATCTCAGTAATGATGCTCGGTGCTATCTTGTTATCTCAAACTCGATAAAGGTAATGAGGATGGATTTTAGGTGCAAGAAAAGGATATCTTAGTGTCATGGAGATCTCGGTGCTAACACAGTGAAGGGATGACTTGATGGAGGAAGTCTATAGTCTAAGGTCTTGGTCATCTCATCTTAAATTTAATGAAGGAAGAATTTTGACCGGGTTTTCCCCAAAAGGTGGGGGTTTTCCCTAACATGTGCCTACATCTTATGTCTTCTTCTATTTTTTCATTGGAATTAATCTTGATGATAAGAAAAGATAAATTGAAAGAAGAAATAATAATAACAAAACATTATAAGATAAATTCATGATAAGAGAAATTGTTTAACTCTCGTCTCCTTAATTTCTCTAACACATAACAACCTCCATATCAAGGTTGATTCAATGTCATATAAACCATATAAACTACTCATATAATTTGTACTCGTTAGTATATCAAAGAGCTAGAAGTTGATGCTTATTTTCCCCTAAGACCTTACAAACACTAGTGGAGATCATGTAGGCTTAGAGGGAGTTGTGAATTTTTGAATTATATGGTTTGATTTGCACAAGAAGAGTCTAGGTGGGCTTGATGTTAATAAGCCATGTGAAAACTTGTCAAGCCCATGTGGATGCCCAAATGAAGCCCTTATATTTCATATGAATATAAGGTGAGGTTGGAGGCTAAGATAACATCCAAGCGAAAACATTTAGGAGTAAAACACCTTCTGATGTAAGCCACAACTTGAAGAAGAGAAGGTTGAAGCTTGAAATGACTGTTTTGAGGTCAAATTAGGAGATATAACAAGGTCGAGGAGTAACTGCATAAATAATTTGGTAAGAGATTTTTTTTGGTACCAAAACGAGTGGCATATTTGTTGTTTAAGAGAGTCTCAAGCATTGTAGTTATTACAGGGATAACACATGTCTGTATTAGGTTTTTTGGAGGGGTTGTATGGCCTAATTCCTACAACATAACTAAGGGACAATCAGCGCATGAGAGAAACTCTAGGGTGAAGGCAAGCCACATTGATAGAAGGAATTATTGGCAAGCATTGAGAGGGCTGACATGGACTGTGGATAAGCCCTAACCAGATTGCAGAATACAACTGGGTACCAACACATTAGAAGGTATGTTTTTGTGTTAAATTACTGGTCCTAGTTTGGACAGTTGGATCATTTTAGTACAGCCTGTGGAACAAAAGAAGGGAGGGCTAATCTGTTGGTTATAAGCCCTAACCAGTGTAATGATTGGTGATTGGATCAAATTCATATGCAACCTATGGAAGCTATGTGTTGGGGTTCTCTTGGGTGTTAAAAAACCCCAACTAGGAGCAGATCTTGCAATGAAGTAAGGGGTGTCCTAGGACAGGGCTATTAGAGAAGTATCTTGGTAGCCAAGAGGAGGGTTTACTAAGTGTGAGGATGCCCTAGCCAGAGGTAGATGCTACAACAAGTATTGGTCACTTGTGGTGTACTGGAGGGAAGCATGAGAGTGGGCCAAGTGTGAACGTGGATTGTGAATTTATGGTCTATTGGAGGACAGTGTGATAGTACCCATGTTGGGGCCTGGTGTGCATCATCTTCATGGACCTCGATGGTTGCTAGGGGTCAAGGGTCTAATCAACTAGGAGCAATTTTTTGTATCCCTAGACTCATGTGTGGAGAAGTAATTCTACAACAAATGATGGTAATTCCTCCTAGCTCGTGTTCATTGTGGGATATAGACATCTTGCAGTGATAGGTGGTAGCCCTTCATGCCCTATGTTGGCCTTCATCGGTGTAGCACAGGAAGATCATAGTGGGTTGAAGTCCCTAAGTAACTATGGAGCAGCAATGAGAAGATTGAGAATTGTTCACAAACAGAGTTGTGAACAATTCGATAGGAGTCTTGATGTGTTGTGCCCTTGATGGACTAAGGCACAACTAGTGAGCAGATTGGCAGCCATGATTTAGTGGCTAGATGGACTTGGAGTCAAGAGTTATAGATCGAGAGCCAAAGGACCGAGTTGGTATAGGGTATGGCTGAGAAGAGTTGAGAATGTGACAACGACATGGTCAGAGTATCTTGTTGAGGGCAGATTGGTTGTCGATGGACTGACACCAAGCCTAGTTTTGTATTTTGTATCAATGGGTGTATTAGGGCCATTATCCCTGGTACGCGAGCCCTAGACAATTGTATTATATGTTGATTAATATAACAAAGTTGGGTTAAAAATTGTAAGTTGTTTATATTTTGTGCATTGGTAGATTTATTCCTATTTATATTTTTTTGTGCAAAGTAGTATCATTGTGATTCTTGATTTGGTAATGTGAAAGATTTTAAGACTCTATCCTAGACCCAAGATTGTGGAAAAAAAACATGGTACCAGAGGGTATCTGAGCTACTTTGAAGGATAGTGAATCAAAATGTGCTCAGCGAAGCAACTCAGAGGGAGTTGTGGGTGTCTAGATCAAGGAGCATAAGGTTCAGCTAAAGACATGGAGATGTGGTCTTGACTGGCTTGGAGGTGAGATTGGTTGGGAGTTCTGGTGGATTGGTGGAGAGCCTGGTGAACAAAATTTTGTTGTAGGGAAAATTGTTGATCATGTACTTTCGTTGATTTGTCATGGATGGTTAGAACTTAGGACAACTTGAGGGTTTCTTTGGCATGAACGAGATGAGGTTGATTGAGATGGATTCATGTGATGGACTAGATATTTGCAGGCTAGAGTCGTCATCAGATCGTGATGTTGCATATCCAATATTGGAGGGATTTGCATGAGTGGTATTTGATCTAAAAGGATGAGTGCTTACAAGACTGAGCCAATGGAGATTGTGTAGGCTCAGAAGGAGTTGTGAATTTTTAAATTATATAGTTGGGTTTGCACAAGAAGAGTCTAGGTCGACTTGATGTTAATAAGCCATGTGACAACTTGTCAAGCCAATGTGGACAACCAAATGAAGCCCTTATATTGCGTATAAATAGAAGGTTAGGTTGGAGGCTAAGATAACATCCAAGTGAAAATTCTTCATGTTCTGGTGCAAAAATGGCATTCCTCATGTTTGCATGAGACCATTTGATGTAAACCAGAATGATTGATTGGTCATTGACAAAAATACTTACAAGCCTTACATCTTACATTACTATAATGTGCAACATCTGGATTTAGTTTGTGAAGATGTAGACCATCATGGTATGTTTCAAAAATTTCATGGTAATGTAACCATCCTTCTGCATGTCACTTCATTCAGAGACATGTTCATACTCAATGGAGCCTCTTATGTCCTGAAATGAGCATGTATTTTGCATAAGTTCAGTGAAAATATCACAAAAGAATTGAATTCACATTTCCTATAACAAGTATGCTCATTACCACACAGATGTTCATCACACCCTCCATGATGCATTTTTTTAGGACAATATCTCCCAAGATAAGTTTCCTTTTCACAATACTCAATCTCAATTTGATCACACAAGGACTTTTGCAGCTTGGGAGAGAACACTTCATCCTACAGATGTTGAGGTGACTTACAATTATGAAGACCTTCATGTCCAACCTTCAAGCAACAAGATTTTTTGCATCTAGATGATTTGTCAAAAGAAGAACAGATCTCCATATATATATATGATTTTTCTTTTTGCAATCATGACCTACCAAATTTCAATAATCCTCCACTTGGTTTCTTTGGTGTAATTCGAGAGAGCAATATGTCCACTTTTCATCACAAACATAGTTACCCATACAAGAGTGCTAAGAGGAATGGCCTTTCTCTAGAACATATTGCCAAAAACATATAGAATAGTTACAACCACATATAGAGTCTCCCTGTTTCAGTTCTGTGAGGGCTAGAACTGCCTCTAGTTTCAATTTTTGTACACAAATTTTCCTAGATAATTCTGCAGTTTTGCAGAAAAGCCACATTTCAACGTAATCTCACTGTCTACCAACCAATGCCCCACTAAAATGTCTTGAAATTAAAACTTCCAAAAATTACCATTTTTACCTCCTGTTTCCAAATCACTTGTAGAGTATCTAAGATGAGAAAATTTTATCATAGGCTAGTGTCCTGCCAACCAATGGGGAGATGGTTTCATGGGAACATGAGGAATACCATTTTTGCACATCCGATGCTACCCCAATGAATTAAAATTCTAAATTTTAATTGTTGTAACCAATGATTTAATTTTATAGCATTCATCTCACCTTGATAGATCTTGGTGTCTAGGCATCCATTTTAAATAGAGACTAGTGATATGTGTTATTAGAACCTGGTCTCTCTCTCTCTCTCTCTTCTTTATCTAGAGACAACCATCATCCATATTATAGCCAATGAGCCCTAAAAGGGTATTTTTCTATACCATTGGCATTAATATTTCTATATTCCCAGAGATGTTAAAGACTTGTGCCTAAACTGTTGTAATCTCTCTTCTGAGTCATTCCTTTGACTATCATTATACTTGTTTGTCATTTCTAGGATTTGAGATTTTTTCCTTCTCTAACTTGTGCCCATCTTTGGATCTTGCAATATTACACTGAATCCTTAATATACATTAGAATATCTAATAGTTTGTGTATACCCATGAAGATTTCAGGGGAGCAGAGGCTCAACAAGAATAACCATTGGAGTCATGTGATGATAAATCCATCGAAGGGTGAATGCATCCAGAGTAGTGGTTGCCAATAAGTATTACATGGACATTTGGCTTAGCCCCATAAGAATATTGCTGGGGCATTTATTATTTACTCAAATGATAGGTCAACAAACCAATTCCATACTTCCTGTCACTGTGTATTTTTAATTCATGACATTTATAGCACAGGAACTATTTGCAATTGGGAAAAGGTTATTTTTCCTAGCTTTATCCCAACAAATATTAGACTTTAAAATTTCCAAGGCCATGTATGTTGGCTTCTACATTATTTTTTCCCTAGAAAATTGTATTGAGTTTATTGGCTTTCCATGAAAATGATATAATACTTGGCTACAAGTATAGTTTTGGAGAATTTCAGTCACATTCTCTGTATTGAACTATCTTCATCTTTGAGATCTAATTTTTCATGCTTTTCAACCATTGGACATAGAAAGTTTATTTTCCTTATCCAGAATTATGGTTGCAGGGTTGTATATGAAGACACTTGTTTCAAGACTAACTAGAAACAACAACTTAAGGTCATACAACACAAAAATAAAATTGTTGATTCATGATTGTCAATTATAACATGTGAATTGTGATACACAAGTCTGCACTCAAAGACAATATAAAGATGAGACAATGTCCAATGACCACACATATAAAATAGTGTGCATATAAAGGGAGTGTGAATTGAGGTTGCTAAGTACTGCTCCTATAAAATAAAATAAAAGATCAATTAAGTAAAAATCAAATATAAACTAAACTATACAAGAAATGATTTTTGTATTATAGTATAATGAAATGGAAGAGATGAGTTGTGATGCAGAAATATGAAAATACTATTGAAAACAAGAGAATGCCCTCATAGAATTAAAACATTCTAACAACAGGACTGAACTTTAGTATCTTCCTATCAAAATTTTAGATTTTTATGAACATAAATTTAAGGATGTAAATTCAAGAGTGAAAACACAACATGTATAGTGGATTAAAACAACAAATATATTAGCCCCACTCTACACAAATCTACAATCTGAGAATTCAGGATAAAAAGAGCAAGCTCCAACAACAATTGTAGAGAAGTCTTTATTACTCAAATAGAAGAATGTCACAGCAAGTTGTCATCTCACAAAAGCTCGTACTATGAACTAAAAGCTAACACTCACTCTTATTATCTATTTCTACAAATGTCTAACTAGTGTGCCCATACTTTTCATTTCTAAGTTAAGAGAAGGTGTTGTTAGAAAACAGATTAATGATGTCGTTAGTGGTGCATCTCCCTTGAGCATGAGTAACTCCCTCATAACTTTGCCTTGTATGCAATAATTTTCTTTTAGAGTAGTGAATTATCATAGTATATATAACTCCTCTCCTAAAGGTGTCTCATTCCATAAGTGTGCACTCATGAATGCACCTGAGACGATGGTGTTAATCTCCTTAACTAGTGTGCCATACTTGGTGGGTGTGACCCAAGAACTAATTCGTCTATCCCTGAAGGTGTCATTATAAGCTTCTAGATGTATTTAAGAATATTTCTAACTAGTGTAACACAATCTAGCTCTGCAATCCTGGTGCTGCTCAACTTCGCAAGGCTGAGGTGAGACCAAATCGGACCAACTAGGTAATCTAACACACTTGAGAAATATTTTTTTTTCCAATAACCCAAGATTCTCCCCCAACTTGTCAAACTTCCCCTTTGTTAGGATCTTTGTCAAACTATTAACCATATGCAACTTTGTCAGAATGTGGTCCAACACTACCAACTCCCTAATGAACTTGGAATATTCTTAGGAAATTGTATTGAATATCAGTGTGTTTGAAATGGTCACGACACATTGGATTTTCATAGAGCTTGATGTAAATTTGATTCTCACAAGTGGCAATATTGGGCTTCAACAACTGATTGGTTGACTCTACAATCAAGTTGCAAATCTAGATAGCTTCATAATAAGTATATGAAACTGCCATATACTTTGCTTCAATGGAACTTAATGCAATTTTTTCTTGCTTCTTGTTGATTTAATAAAAATGATTTATAAAATGATAATAACAATGTTTAAAATGAGCCTTATGATGGTCTACTTATACACATTGATTGTTCACGAGGTGTAAGGGTATGTTTATAACATCATTGCCCTTGAAAGCTTTTTCTGATGATGCTGAGAGGGCTTGCCTTGGTGACTCTGGGAACAACCCGGAGGTGGTCAGAAAAAGCTCTTCTAAGTTACAAATCTGAAGAGAAAAAATTGGTGATGTATATGTGGTTGCTCAACCTGGGCTGTATGTAAAATCTTGGCAGAGAGTGTTTACCTTTTCGTGTCTTTAGGAAAGTAGGTTGTCTGGTCACAGAATAAGATCACTACATGTCGGTGATGGTTCTGTAGTAAGTTCTCAGCCTTATCTTCAGAATGGCTAACAGAGAGGATCATGTTTGAATACAGGATATAATTTGATGAATTTGGAGATTTAGAGTTAAAGAAAAAATTGTGGTGATGTTTGGATGGGTGCTAATTTGTAGGGTTTTTCATTTTTATAATACTTTTTGTTGTGCTTTCTACCATGCTACCTAGTTGATTTCTTGTTGCCCTAGCATTTTAACTTTTTCGATGTCTATCTCTCTATTGTTTCTTGCCCCATTTGAAATGTCATCCTTATTTGGTAGGTGTTTTCTTCAATATAGTGTGAATATTTTTCCATCACACAGCTTTTGTGGGGTTTGTCTACGCAAATAGCTTGTAAGGCCGATTCACCAGGGTATTTGATGAAATGATCTTGGTCATATGATCTTCGTTTGATGCACATGATACCTCGGTAGAAAGATCTCTCCGAGGACTACAAATTCTAATGCGATTTCTATGAAATCACCAAACCTTTCGTGCCCAAAAAATGTCGTTTGGGGCCTCAAAATGGCTCCAGAAGTTCAGCACCCGAAAAACTGACAAAAATAGTAAATTGTGTTATAATTAATGAAATTGAAAAACTGAAAGAGACAATGGCCAGGGCCCAAGTGGAATAGGCGGGTGACCACCAATATCCGCCTTGATCACCTTAAATCAAATTTCTTGCGCTAACTCAATCATCATGACTTAGTTAACTGACACAATTTGTTATGAGACAAAGTTACAATTTATTGTCCAATTTATTTAAGGGAAAAATAAATTAGACGCCTCACATTCCTCACTCCTGGTACATCAAAATTCCTCACCAGTGTGGGTGCATATTTTTTTCTCCTTTCTAGTTGCCAATTTCATTGTTTCTTGTTGCAAATTTCAACACTCCCTCTCAACAAGAAAGGAATTCAGTCTATCCCCATCTGGTACCTTTGGATGTTCTGCATGCTACACTTATCTAGTGTTGTTTACACTTGCAAATCGTGAAACTGAATAGCCTCCAAACAACTGAATCAGTATAATGCATATTTCATCAGAGTCTTCTGACTGCTGCTAGCTATTGCACCTATCTAGTACTGGACTCTCTGCGCTATTTCTCACATCTGCATCTGTGCCCTTTGAATTGTTGCTAACTCTAATTTGTGCTCCAGTATTTGACATCTGTCACTCCGATTTATGTCTCTAATTTGTGCTCCAGTATTTGACATCTGTCACTCCGATTTATGTCTTGCTGACATCTGACTACATCAATCTAACTGATCCTTCCTACTATTTGTGTACTATGGGCTCCTCGTAGCCAGGTTTGATCCATGAGACACGCCATCTCAATGGACCTTGCCCAAATTTCTTACCTTGGGATTATGTATACACATCACCCCAACTTACACCTCAAGGTATGGCTTCTCCCTCTTCCCATCTGGCTCGAAATTTCCCCCTCATGGAAGTCTTTTCTTGAGTGGACACTTCCACTCGGTCTCCTCTCTGCTTCTCAAATTGTGGCAGCTACTCCACAACCTTCTGAGACTGCTTCTCAAGAGGATGCATGTTGAGAGGTAATTTATGCTCCCTCTAAACCACCAAGTCTCTAACTTTTGCCTTTCTCCTCAAAGATTTGCATGCATCTGTTACCTCAAGTGCATATAGGTTCTTGACTTGCACATAGTGTAATTGTCCCGATGTTACAAAAATTTTCTAAAAAAAAGTTGATTTTAAATCGATGATATATCCCTCATCTGAGCTCTGATTCGACCGATTTTTTTTTCATTTGGGTAGATTTTCGTAAGGAATCCAAATATTCTATTATTTTTTGAAAATTTGACACCAAAATGTTTAGATATTCTCTGCAAATGCATCGCCCAAAAAATTCCTGCTCTGATACCATGTAGAAAATCTAACCAATGAGATTCAATCTGATCTTGTAATCTACTAAAACAGGATACTGAATCCTTCCTACAATTTGCAGAAACAAAACACAATCACACAATCACATATAAGTAAGAGAAATAAATTATCAATTGCACAACAACATGATGTATTTGGGGAAATCAACTGCTCAAAACCCCTCTATCTCTATTGTGTATTAAGTTAAGGAATCATGAAATAATACAATGCTTAATCTCTCATGAGATTGTCCAACACTCTATCAATTGGCTCTCGTTGATCTAGGCAAACTCGGTCTAGTACTTAGCCAATTCTCATCCTTACTTTAGCCTGCCTTGCTCATGCAATTCCTAGGGAATTAACTCATTATTAATTAGGAAAATCAGTCTTCCTTGATTGCGCAATCCATCATGGCATCCCAATGAATTTATAATTGCACATGGGAAATTTTCTCTGAATACAACTGATAGTTATGATCCCATTAACCTCTGTCTCAATTGGGTATTCCTTGAAACTAGCATGCATGCAACTATTAATAGTGAATTATCAGTTATCTGATTGATCATTGATTGTGAATTAAATCTAATTTAATTCACTGGACCTCTCACTAGCTCGCCACTCACTTAGAACTAGTTAAACTGATTTTAACTCATTTAATTTAGTTAATTACACTTACACCCCACTAATGCATCAACTTCAACTGGACTGCAAAAATGTTAGAATCCCTATAGATGCCTCATCTTAGACTCTCAACTCTAATTTCTTGAGCTAACTCGGTCATCATGACTTAATTAAGTGACACAAGTTGTTATGAGATGAAATTACAATTTATTGTCCAATTTATTTAAGGGAAAATAAATTAGATGCCCCACATTCCTCACTCCTGATGCATCAAAATTCCTCACCGGTGTGGGTGCATTTTTTTTGTCCTTTCTAGTTTCCAGTCTCACTGTTTCTTGTTGCAAATATTAAAAATTTCATAATTTGATGTGGCCTTCACACAAAGACACAATTGAAATCACATGCTCAGGTTCTCATGAGAAACCTCTCTTAAGCTTGATCTTCCATAAGAGTCGAACCAACAATATGCCATCCTACTTGCTAGTGGAAACCGACCATTAAGGTATGCAAGATTCTTCTAAACCCTCACATGATGATCTTGCTCTTGGAGGATGATCATGACCTCCCTTTAGCAACCCTTACTCAGCCCTCGTACTCAACCTACTTTAGGACTACATCTCTCTTCACCCCCTTGATGTGCCAGATAGTGGGAATACATGTCAAACATTTTAAAATGTGCCAAGTGATAAGGCATGCCAAGATGTGAAAGGGTGTGTCAATGCATGTCAGGGACTGTCAAGACAACAAAAGGGAGAAAAAAGTTAAACTACAAGGAAATGAACACATAAGAGGGTTAATAAGTCATCAATTTACCTTTTCCAAGAGGGGCATGCTAGGCACACCAACACTAGGCGGAAATAGGTGCCAAGTTCAAATTCTTAGTGCATTCTAAGTGCCAATTAATCCATTGTTGCTTCTCATCTACTTTCCAACAATTGATCATCATAAATAAATTTAATATTAAACCATGTCAAATCATACCAAGGCATCTCAATGTATTTCATACATGTTAAGACTTTCCAAGCGCCAACACGTGCTAAGCGCCAATATGTGTTAGGGACTAGTGTTATGCATGTTATGAAGCGGAAGGGAATGTTGAAGAGTGATAAGGTGTGCTAGAGAGTGATAATGCATGTTGATGAGTGTTAAGGAGTACTAGGAAAAAACATTAAGGGAGAAATATGTAAAAATTCATGGAAGTTAATGAATATGAGGAATTTATGCCAAATACTAGTGTTAATGAGTGTTAGTTGTCATGCCAAGGAGGGGGGGACAAGGTATGCTAAGCATTGGTAAGGCACGCTAGGGAATGTCAAGGCATTTCAAGAATTCCCAAAGTGTGCTTGGGAGTCTCGGGGTGTGCTAATTATATCATGTGCCAATTAATAGTGCCAAGATATGCCAATACATGCTAGGTGCTAAGGATGTGGCGCAAGGTGCCAGAGTATGTCAATATATGTCAAGGAAACAAAAGTAAGAACCAATAAGAGGGTTAATAAGTCGGGACTTTACCTTTTTGAAAAGGGGCATGCTAGGCACACTAATAATAGGTCCCAATACATGCCAAGTGGCATTGTGTGCCAAGTGCTAATGTATGTCAATGCATTCAACCAAGGTGTTCCAAGGCATGCTAGGGACTATATGTAGCATGCTGACACATGCTAGGAGAGTTCCATGTTGTGATAGCGCATGCCACCATGTGCTTGGGCGTCAGTGTCATCGCAATATGTTCTAGGTACAAAGATGTTCCAAGACATGTGGGGTGATAAGTAATGTTAGTGTGTGCCAAAGCATTAATTTAAGGTGTGCCCAGATTGTTGGGGAGTGTTAATTCTTTCTCATTAATATAATTTTCAGAGCTTGATTATGTATTAAATAATATATTTCCTACACATAATAGAGGAACTTTGTCTAAAGGAAATTTTCTAGATAATAAACTTAATAGATATGAATCATATGTTGACTCGTAGGAAATCTCTATTCGACTAGTCATTACTTTAGGGAAATGATACACACTAATTACTTCTTAAAAAATTGACTGACCCTAACCACTATGGCCTTGGAAATATTATAAAAAATACTCCACAATAATGGTATTAAATCATTATCTTTTGACAAAAAATATATTAACAGGCACATAGCATCATCAAAAACTCATTGGAATGATCAATGATGATGGACATTTTTTGACCGTCACCAAAAGTAACAAAAAGAGCATTGGTGAGGGTCATTAAAAGTTCGTCACTAGAAGTATCACTAAAGAGAGAATTAGTCATGGGCCTTTAATGACCCTCACCAAAAGTGTCATTGAAAATTTCTTTGGTTACGTACCATAAAGGACCATTAGTATATACACTTACAGTAACGATTTTTTAATGATCAACGATGACAGACATTTTTGACTGTCACCGAAAGTAAAAAAAAGAGCATTGGTGAGGGTAATTAAAATTTCGTCACTAGGAGTGTCACCAAAGAGAGAATTAGTGATGGGCCTTTAACAACCCTCACCAAAAGTGTCATTGAAAATGTCTTTGGTGACGGACCATAAAGGACCATCACTATATACACTTACAATGATAGTTTTTTAAGGACCGTCACCATATGTGACATTGTTGACGGACCTTAAAGGTCCGTCACAAGCATGACCCTCACCAATGTGATTTTTTCTTGTAGTGAACAAAAAGTATCCATGCACTAGATCAAATTGAATTTCATAGGTAAACGTTTGAGATGCTATATTCTACCATAAATACAAAGGCCATGAGTGTCCACAAGCTCGAGAATACAATAATAAATATGAGAGATGAAATGAAAGTTGACAAGGCTTCCTCATATGATAAATATCTTAGGATTAAGTTTTAGAAGAATTGGTTATTCAAGTAGGATATGATCTTGCCAATGTCAAAGCAGCAGAAGAGTTAGTGAAGAAAAATAATGTTGATACTGCAGCACTAACGAAACAACTCAAGCTTCCACCAACAGAACGTCCACAAGCCAAAGAAATAGTGCAAGAGAAAAGCCAGAAAGATGATATGATGAATTTGATTTTACAATTGACAACACAGATAAAAGAAATGGAAATCCAAATGGACAAGCTTGTCCATGAAAGAGAAGTTACAAAATCACAAGAAGTTCCTAAAGTAATTCCCATGGCAACTACAGCTATGCCTTCAACTCTTGCAGAAGAGTTGGCACCAAAAGTACCACTGGCTACTGCAGTACCAGTGACCTCATCCACTGCTTCAGCTAAAGAGTCATCTACATCAATAGTGAAACCAACAGATGAGGCTAGTAAACTAGTTAAGTTCATGGAGGAAATGTCACTTCAAACCAATGGAATCAATAGGTTGAAGAAAGTGATTGAAAATCTTGAAGACACTAAGAAACTAGCCCAAATAAATGCCAAAACTCATAAACAAAGGGCTAACATGTTAAATGTTGAGTTGAAGAATCTACAAAAGGATTTAACCTTAAAAGAGCCAATGTCTTATGTGAATAATCAGTTATAAAGTAAAATCATTGAATCCATGAATGATGTGTGGCCATCAATACAGGTGACTTATGAGCAAAGGGATTTACTGAAGGCAGCAGAAGAAGAGATTCAGAAAACAAAGGAGGAACTAGGTGCCAAACCTGAACAGGCCCTAGAATTAATCAATTTTCTCAACAACAAGAAAAAGAAAGAACTAGAAGAGATAGAAATTACTAATAGAACAGAAACAATCCTTGAAATAAGGAAAGTGATTTCAAAAAAGAATTTAATGAAACAGCTAGAAGAAAAATGTTAAAACATGAACATAGTTATAACCAAATTCATGGTTAAATTTGAGATTTCGAGGCAAAAAGGTTTGCCAAACTTCTTGGTTATTAACGATAAACTCATGCCACAAGAAGTCTATAACAAGAAGATAAGAGATCATGCAAAAGAGCACGTGGAAAAAACAAAAGGACAAGGAATTCCTATAGGAAAGGTTTTACATAGAAGTTTTGAAGACTTGTTTTATCTACAGCATGAGATAAAACACTTATTTGCTATAAAACCAACATTTGCTAGATATACTGAGGCAGATGAAAACCTTAGGAAGATGAAAAAGATTAAAATTCCTGATGAATAATCTTGGGAATTACTCACTAACTTACTGTAAAAGTCAATTTTCATAAAATACCATAAAACAGTTTTCTTTCATAGTCAAAATAGAAATTACAGCATTAAGGCAATTAAACAATGGTTAAAGTGTATAAGTGATTAAAGAGTATCAGAGATAAAGAGTATCAGATGAAAGATAAGATTGCAAAGCAAATCAAAAGAACTTATGCTAGCGTTAAAGACAACAAAGCAGCCAGCTAAACCCAATCCACAACAGCATTTTCTATTTTATTTGGATAAATAGGACAGCTTGCTAAGTTGTTAAGCTACTGCCACTATTTTGTTGTAAAAGATATTTTGTTTCCTTCGAAAAATCATATGATTATTCTAGGATATTTTGTAAACATTTTTGTATATATACTTCATCTTTTGAAGTATTATTGTGGAATAAATTGCTGAAGATTTCTATAGTCATTTTTGTTGTACTTGAAGACTTTTTGTAGCAAGTTCAAGTAGCAGACTGGATCAAATCATCTAGCATCATATTTCAGGATTCATGTGATGAGCCATTGAAGTGAAGTACTTTATACTGTCATTGTTTAATCTTCTTATGTTTTACATGCATCCATATATGTGTTCCAAATTTGAATGATGAACTAGGAGTATTATTATAAGATTTGTTAAAAGCACCCTGTCTTTAACTAGTTATCATTTCTATGTTTTCTGTTGTTTTCCAGAGTAGGGAACCCTTAATTTCTCCCTCTCTCAAATGACCCCTGTCTACTCCTTCCTTATCTGGATCAAAGAATCATTTATTTCTCTTTATCCTGATCAAATCACTTCACCAATTAGCCTTCCTATATCTTCAATGAATTGTCTATCTTTCCCTAAAAACATTTGACTTTTTGACCTTGATCCTAATCCTACCTGCTTGACATTTGACTCCTTAGCCCAATGGAAAAACATATCTCTCACTATCCATCTCATTAAGTGACTTTTCCCACCAAACTAAACCAAACCAAACCAATTTTCACATCATAACTAGCCTAATATCATATAATTAAAACAAAGTTAAATCTTATAGAGAGAGCCCTTTGTGAACCCTAAGAACACTAGATCTTATAGTTTAAAATTTGGTCTGTGGTTACCTCGAATGTTCTTTGACTAAAAACCAAAATCTCACAACTTAAGAATTATTAGAGTGATAAATGTTTCCATGTAAAACATATGTGGTGCTCCCAAATGGCTGTGGTGGTACAATGAATGGTCTCATGGGTCTACAATTGGATCAACATGTCGATAATGCATCCATAGGGGAAAGGATGATGAAATGATGCCTCCCATGTCTCCCTAATCAGAAAAACCCCAATTTTTGTTGAATATGTAACTAGGCTCAGTCATCATAATGTTGTATGTAATCTTGATTTTATGTATTTGATGTAAAAGAGAAAAACAAAATTATTATTGTTATTTTTATGCCATGGGTTTCATTCTCTAATTCAATTTATTTATACGTCAAAACATCCATTGTTTGCTTCTAGGATTTTTCATGAAGTCAAGGAGTCAAAAGATTCATTGTAATATGTAATAGAGCCTATTGGGCATCTTGTATCAAATAAAAATAATTTATGATAATTCAAGAGTGTCAAAATTCTCCCTCCAAGACCAAGTCAGAATACAATAAGATAATTCATCCTACATAGATGAATTTGACCTCATTAAGGATGTTCGAGCCTCATAAAGGTGTATATATACAATATCATTCAACCTCTTTTGAGAGACAATCAATCAAGCTCGTTGAAGCACACAAGAAATATAAAAAGTCAACGAACAAGAAAATAATTTAAGAGGACAGATCAAAATCCATGAAGTTTGATTTTGGACCACAATTGTCTCACATGTGCGAATATATTAGGGCACACATTGCAGCTACAAGACCAAAATTACAGTCTTCTAAAGGAGTTGAAGTTTGGTGCCATAAGAATCAAGTTTGAAGGCCAAAATTCTAAGGAGAAAGGAGCACTCTAAGCAAAGGAAGAAGAAAACCATGTTTTCCATCTTTTCATCAATACAGCATAAGGAAATATTTTCGACCCCACTGCATTAGAATTTAGTCCCATCTTCGAGATTTCAATTTCGACCCTCGAGCAGCTTCAGTTCCTTTGCACGTGTGAGAAAACATAGGGAAGATTTCGACTTCCTTAGAAAAATAAGAACCTCCTTGTCCTTTGCTAGCACTTTCCTTATTCCTTCTTGAATTTCACACTTTTTCTCCAATATATAGTGATTTCATGAGGTCAGATCCCCTGGTGAGGTCAAATTTCTCCAATATATAGTGAGTTGGTTAGGTTAGATTCCCCTGGTGAGGCCGGATGGCTCCAATATATAGTGAGATGGTGAGGCTTTCCCCTCTAAGTGGACAATAATTATTGGTTTCTTGTCATTTTTAAGGCAAGAACATAACTGTTTCACCCATACTTTACCATGAAAAATATGAGTTATTAAAAATATTTTGTTACAATACCATGGGCCAATAACAAGGCTTATCAACACTACAAGATCAATATGATAATTGTTGATGTGGCATTTTCTTTAATTACTTAATTTGAAATAAATTAATTAAAAGAGCATGATTAACTACTATTGAATATTCTGGCATATTTTATGGAGGTTAATTCTCTACCATCCACCTAATAATTACTGATAATTAAATTTAAATTTTGGAAGGTCTAATTATATAGGTGTAATTATATAAAATAGTTGAAAAAAAAATATGGTTAAATAATTTGATTAGTGTATTGCTTATGTGTAATTACTTCCATGCGTAGCATGAATTTGATTCATTTTGTATACACAAACATAAATTTAAAGAGCTAACATAAACTAATTATAACCTTAGCTCTATAATAGCAAAGAGGGATAAAATATTTTGAAATATAAACCTTAAATGTATCTAGAACATTTTTTAAAGCTTTGCACCATAAAAAAAATTTTGTACTTGGAGATATTTGATCTTCTTGAAACTATCTTAGATTTATGGCTAAGATGAATTTACACTTATACTTAATCCAATAATGCTCTACAAAGTCACTTTGCAACACCTCGAATGAGGTGGATAATATTTTCCCTCTTCAATTTTTTTTTTTTTTTGAATTAACAAAATATCTCATACAAATAATGATATGGGATCTGTATATAAACATAAAACGTAATCAAATGACTTTGCAATATGCCCAATAAGGTGGATAATATTTTCCATCCCCAAAAATATCCATTATTTATTTTAAATTAACAAAATATTTGATATTATACATGATATGAGATTAGTACATAAACATAAAACTAGTATAATATGTGAAGAAAGTAGACTTAATAGCTTCATCTGAAAAGAAATACTTAAGGGATTCTGAACTGAATGAGGTGGATAAGTTTTGTTTTCTCAACAACAACAAAAATAAAGTATTCATTTTAAATTATGAACATATCCAATATACTATGCTTATTATATGATTTATATATAAACATAAAACTAGAATAACATGTGAAGAAAATAAATATGTAGTTCATAAAACTAGTATAACATGTGAAGAAAATAAATAAATAGTTTAATGTTATGAGAGATTTTTCACTGTTATGAGGTTTTGTGGAAATAGAGATATTGGAAAGAAAACAAGGAAGAACAAAAAACTAAAACTAAAAATAACCATATTCAAAACTAAGTTATTTTCAACCCTTCTCTAAGAGATTTGAACTGGAAATTGACTAAACTCCATGCAAATCAATTTGTCTATGCCCCAAAACAATTGCAACTTTTGATGTGATGAAAACAAAAGTAAAGACGACATGCAAATAAAATAGACTAGTGTGCAATAGTTTGTTTATTTATTAAAAAAGCTTAATACTCTAAAAGTAACAAAATAAAATAAAATTATTAATTTATTTATTTCTAAAAAAAAATATTTAAATATAACTTTAAAAAAACATTTTATTAATCAAATATGTCTTTGAAATACAAAATATTCTATAAAACTACACTCACCCCACACTCAAATTAGAAAACTACACTCACCTTAACCACACACATCAAAGAACATGACTCTCAATTTCACATTATAAAACTACACTTACCACACACATCCTAGAAAAAGCCGTAATTCTCATATTCAATGGAACAAGTGTTAACAATTTGTAAAAAAACACCAATGGCGTTGTTGGAAAGGTTGAGCACCGTGTCCAAGAGGACACCATAGCAGTCGCCCCCGGACAGTGCCTGCGCTGCTTCCAATCGACGTCTTGTAGATATTCAGCGGAAGCGTGCTGGCTTGTTTCATAACTCCGACCAGGCTTTGGACAGTCTGTAAGAAAGGACTTCCGCTTGTGATTTTATTGGTGTTACACTCACCAACTGGGTTTCCAAGTTGAACTTTAGCTACCGCCATTACTGATAGTAACATTACAACTAAAGAAATACCAAATAACTTGAAATAATATTCCCTCTAACAATAATAAACCCTCCCTTTAAGTGGCGAGCGTTACGAAATGCGATCCTCTTCAATCTGCTGAAGATGCCCCCATTTTATAGCCCTTGCGGAACACCATGGTTGTGTTCGTACGATAACCTCCGTGACGACGATGGTGGTTTCACAAACCTTCATTTTCGATACACGCAGCCATCCATTTCTTCACACACGCATACGTTCTGTATTTTAAATTATAATTTTATTTTAAATAACTATTATTTTATTATTGTTGGGTCTACAACTCAATAAGAGGTAGATGTCTTGTCACACTCGTAAAAAAATATTCTCAATACAACTATTACTTACATTATAAAAATTAAAATTAATGGTTTAATTATATTTATGTACAATATAAATATAAAGATTTTATTTCAACAAGCTGTAAAGTTTGGTTTTGGAGGTGTTTTCTATGCTACCAATGTTAATTTATATATATTACATAATTCTCACATACTATATAAATCTGAGCCTTCACCTGTTGTATATTTTATTTGGTTGTGGATTATAGCACTTATACATCAATACAATAAAACAAGGTTGAATGCGAATTCGTGGTGCTAATGGATGATGACACATTGATGTCGCATTCACGGTTTACATTTATGAGATTTTAATTCATTACAGGACATCCCATCATGAAGCTTACGACAAACGAGGGGATAATTAACAATCAACAATTTTAAGTTTGATTACGCATGATTATATGATATTCTATCCTAAATAAAATTTATTACTGCCCAAGTGAATGGTAGTTGTCCTCCACTGAGATATTTTGCTGACCGTCGATCCATCAAACCCTGGATCGGAGGGTGGTGGCTGTTGCGAACAAATTTAGGGTAACTACCACCACTAACCCTGCTCTGTCTTGCTCATTTTCTCCGTTTCTTAGTCTTGATTGCCTTCTGCGAGAGGGTTTGCACCACATCTCTCCCTTACGGTGACAAGTGGGTATTCAAGCCCAACATGGTTGCATCTAAATAGTTTTAGGCACATGTGCGGTAATGGAATTCGATTTTGGGTTTATGTATGTGGGTAAAACATCTCAGAGAACTAAAAGTTCTCGTTTTTCTCCATTCGACACAGAAGTTACCAATCGAAAAAGGTCCATTTTATTCCATTTTAGCTCTATTTTTATCTTTAATTTAATTATATTCAACACTGATTTATAAATAATCATTCAAATTTGTTTTACGCAGGTTGGTAATACTACTATGGCTAGATTCCTCATCTATGTTTTTATCACGTCTCCTTTTCAATTAACAACAGAGGGTTTTATCTCTCTTAGAGTGTCGAGGGTTTGATTGTAGTGGTTGATTTTACATTTGACCCTCATTATCTTTGTTTTATTTTATGTGCAAGGCGCTACCACACCCTGGTCTTAGTCGATTTCCATGTCCCTTTGAATGCGACTACGACCTCATCAATAGTTTTCTGGGTCAGTGGTATTCACTTCTTCTTTTCTTCACGGCATATATGTTTATATATTTGACGTTTTGGTCTAGCCACTGAGGGAACATCCCACTGTGTATACAATATTTTGAATTTTACCTTACCTGGGTCTTCTTGTTTGCACGATGAGGTCTCGAGATCAGCCATGAAATGGCATAGTTTTATTTATTCCCAGATAGTTTTGTTATCATCTTGAGACCTGCTAGATTTTTATTTTGGATTCAGAACCTTGGGGTTTGCTCTAGTATAAATTCTATTCGATATTTTTAGAACTCCCATGGTCGACTAGCCCTATAAATCGAGCACTCAGTATCAGTTTTTGAATGTATATAAATTACTTACAATTATTCTGCTAAATGTTTTTTCTCCATATTGGAGGTTGGTTACGATCTTAACTCGCTTGATATGGAAAGGTTTATTCATTTCATACAGTTTTATTGTATTTGTAACCGTAAATTGTGTATGTACGTAAAGGATTATTATGTTCTTACTATGGTTTGAACTTCAGTTGAGGGTTTTCCATTTTATCAAGTAAGATAGTACTAGTGCTCTAAAACTTCGAGTTCAGTGGCTAGAGGACCGGACCCATGTTTGGTCTATTTCTAAACTTGGGTCTAAAACTCTGTCCATGACTAAAATCCTAGAGCTTTCATGGATAATTCCGCGTACTCTAGTTCTACTATAATTTTATTATCTTGCATTATGGTATGTCTACTCTAAAAATAAAATTTCTGCAGTTACTATCTCACCATGGTGATTAATATTATACAAAAATATCGACTCAGTATTTTCACAAGGGTTTCTTACGTTGTAGAACCTATATAGTCTGTTGTTCTTTTTTCTTTGGATTTCAATTTACATAGCTATAAATTAAATCTTCTCTTTAGTATGAACTAGTAAGAGAAACAATTGTATCTTTTTTTCTATTTTTCTTATTCTAGTCTATTTTCTTTACCTTGGTTTTTCTATTGCTGGTTTATCTTTTCTACTAGTATTGAACAGATTCTAGTTCATTTCTCCAATAGATAATAAATAAAAAAATTTAGAGTTCTAGAAAATGGATAACATTCCAAAATCATTTATTAGTTTTCAATCAAGTATTTATATACTTATCTCAGATCACCTTAGCTTAATTAATGGCTCCTCCAAACCTTGAGAGAGGCTATTACATCCTCTAGGCCCCCGAGCTCCACACCAGAGTTCTTCAAAGAGCAGTATGTACAGGAGTTAGGCCTCACGACGACTGTATAATATATACTCCCGATAGGTTACAGAGCTCCAGTGGCTCTAGACTAGCTCTGGACAACTCTTATTTTCTACCACCTTGTGGTTAGACCTTTTTCTTTTTTCTTGAAAAAACCCCTTCCCTCCATCAGGATTTCCCTTTTATCCTTTTTGGGGAAGGTAACTGTCAGAAAAAACTTCCTCAATTTTTTACACTGGATCTTGGAATTCTCTTACCATTTAGTTAAATCTTTTCTCAATGTAAATTTTATTCATAAATAAAATTCAAGTTTTTCATTTTACTAACAAATAAACATATTCATTAATAGAATTTTCACTGGTTAATTCAAATGTATCTTTAACTAAAACAAAAAAGTATTTTTATCATCATGTAAAAATAAAACAGGGTGTTCCATCTTCCCCCACTAGAGGCAAACACCATCCTCGGTGTTTATGTCATTTCAACAAATAATTTAGGGTAGAATTCTCATATGAATTTTTCATCCTCCCAAGTGGCCTCCTCCAGGCTGAAGTGCTTCCACTGCACTTTAACTTGTGGGATGAATCCTCTCCAAAGTGTTATTTCTCTTTGATCAAGAATACACCGAGGTTCTACTAGAAATTCACCATCTGGTTCTACCTGGAGACAACAAAATCTTAAAATTAGTTTAATTAAAATTACATCTTTCTAAGAGTCATAGCATAAACATAATTTACATGTATGTTATGCTAGTGTATAGCATGCTTGGGGTCGTTTATGTATATTTTCAGTATTGACACATGAAACACATTGTGTACGAATATGTGACTAGGAAACACCAACCGATAAGCCACCAACCCTATCCTTTCCAAAATTTGGAAGGGCCCATAGTACCTGGGGTCCAATTTGTCACAAGTACTCCACCTTAAGGTACTTTTATTGGGTTTAATCCTTACGTACATGTGGTCACCTACTTCAAATTCTTGAAAGGCTCTTTTCCTATCCGCATACACTGTTTTCCTGTCTTGAGCTACATTTAGATTTTTCTAAATTTTCCTTACCTCATGCTCCATTTCCTCCAACATATCTGGTCTAAGCATTAATTTGTTTTCCAGACTACTCCAATTCAAAGGGGTTTGACATTGTCTTCCATACAATGCTTCAAAAGGACTCATCTTGAGGGATTCTTGATATCCGTTATTGTAGGAAAATTTGACCAAATGAAAATATTCTTCCCACCTTGAGGGTTGTTGCATCACATACATGCGTAGCATATCTTCCAATATTAGATTGACACTTTCAGTTTGGCCACCCATCTAAGGATGATAGGTCTTACTAAATTGGATATGTGTTCCCAATCCCATAAATAGTGCCTTCCAAAATGCTGATGTGAATTTTACTTATCAATCTGAGATTACAACTCTCTAAATGTTGTGCATTCTAAAAATTTCTCTCATGAAAATATCAACAATTTGAACATTCTTGTAAGTTGACTGAACGAGTATAAAATGAGCTACCTTACTGAGCCTATCTACTACCCCCATAATCGAATCATTGTTCCTCTTTCTTCTTAGTAATCCTATGATGAAGTCAAGTTATATGACTTCCCATTTCTACTCTGGTAAAGGAATAGGTTGAATCAATCCTGCTAGGTCTTGGTGTTCCACCTTAACTTGCTGACACTCTAAAAATTTGTTCAAATATTCCACAGTGTTTTTACACATTCTAGGTCAATGATAATATTTTCTTATTGATGTCACCATTTTCTGATAACCGGGATGTCCTGCATAGGATCTCTAATGGTATTCATCTAAAATCATACCTTTCAGGCTCATCTGATTTGGTATGGATGACTTCCCTCAAAATAGAAAAATTTGTTTATCATTAATTTCACAATTTGATTTCTTTCTTTGTTTTTCTGCCTCTTTTGCTTGTTACCATAGAAGTTGATATTCAGGGTCTCTTTCTGTTGCTTCCATAATTTTCTCCTAAAATTTAAATTCTGCTTCATTAAAATAAAGTTCATATATGCAATGTAGTTTCCTACTTAAGACATTAGCTACATGGTTCTCCTTCCCTTTTACATATTGAATGTCAAAGTCAAATTCACTTAGGAATGCATTCCAACTTCCTTGGCGAACATTCAAATCATATTGTTTAAAATAGCTAGTCAGGCTACCATTGTCAGCTCTTAATACTAACCTTTTTCCCAATAAGTAATGTCTCCAGATTCAAAGGGCATGCACTACCGCAGTTATCTCTAAATCATAGGCGGAGTATTGTTTTTCGTGATCCCTGAACTTCCTGGACTCATATGCTATCACTTTTCCATTTGTGTTAATACTGCCCCCACCACTTCTTTACACGTGTCTGTGCAGACTTAAAATTCCTTTTTCGGATCTGGCACCCTCTATACAGGAGCAATAGTTAATATTTCTTTTAATTTTTCATAACTAGCTTGACACTCCTTATTCCACTTGAAGAATCACCCCTTACACTGCAAGGAAGTGATGGGAAATGCTATCTTAGAGAAGCCTTCAATGAATCATCGGTAATAACTAGCTAAACCCATGTAAGAGTGTATGTCTGCTACATTTTTGGGAACTCTCCACTCCATTATTGTCTTTATCTTTTCAAGATCTACTGAGATCCCTTCAGCAGATATTACATGACCCAAATATTGTATCTGTTCTTTTTAAAAATCACATTTTCTAAATTTGGCATAGAGCTGATGCTCTCACAACATTTTGATTACCAACCGGAAGTATTCCTTGTGCTATTCAACATTTTTAAAGTAGATCAGTATATCGTCAATAAATATTAAAAAAAATTTAACCAGAAATCAGTAGAAGATACCATGCATAAGACTCGTGAAGGTTGATGGTGCATTGGTTAATTCGAATGGTAACACCACAAATTCATAATTTTCATATCTGGTACGAAATGGTATTTTTGATGTTTCCTCTTCTTTAATTCATATCTGGCGATCACTTGATCAAAAAGATCGTCTATCTGAGGTAATGGATATTTATTTTTTATAGTTAACTTATTAAGTTGCTGATATTCCATGCACATCCTCATTGTACCATCTTTATTTTTAATAAACAACACAGGTACTCCCCATTGGGGATACACTTGGTCAAATGTATCCTTTATCCAATAGTTCTTGCAACTGCATTTTTAACTCTATCAAATCTGGCACACTCATTTTGTATGGTGCTCGTGACACAGGTGTTGCTCCAAGTAGCGATTCTATAGTGAAGTTAATGTCTCGTTTTGGGGGTAATCTTGGAATATTCTCTGGAAATACATCTATAAAGTCCTGAACAATTGGAATATTTTCCAGCATAAGAGTCTTATCTTTAGAATTAGTAAACCCCACTTGAATAGTATATAGTTGACACCCCTTTCTAAGACATTTACTTAATTGAGATGTTGTAATGGGGCGCAATCAAAGGGGTTTCTTAATTCCCTGTAATTCTTGATGAGTGCCATCTTCTACCTTAAAATGGATGATTTTGCTACTTACAATACACTAGTGACCAATGTCTTTCTAGCGAGTCCATCCCCAACAGAATACCATAAGAGCCTAAAGGCATAATATACAAGTCAAAAGTTATATGTTGCCTTTAATTTCTAGAATATAATTCAAGACTTTTGCATTAACTTTTCTCTTTGCTCCAGTAGCTAGTTGTACCAACCAAGGACTTTTTAATTTATGGCTTTGTAATTTATTGTTTTCGAATATTCGAGGATTTATGTAACTTAAACTAGCACCCAAATCAACAAAAACAGAAACAGTTTGGGAATATAACTTACCTTCCAATTATATCATAGTTGGCTAGTAATCCGCTTGTTGATCCTCTACTGCAACATTGACCCTTGGTATGTTTCGTGCAACATCTCCAACTATAGATGCCTCTTTTAAGTTGGCTCTAACTTCATTTCTTCAACGATGAAGGAAATTCTTTTATCAATGTGCCTCTCGACATCCCCAACATTGTAGTGGTGGCTTCTAGAATTGTCCAAGTTATGGCCTACTGGATGCTTTAGTAGGCCTTTCATCTACTGTTAATTTAGGATTTTTCTGATTTTTCTGAAATTTTCAATTTACTGGGTTCCCTGCAACATTCTTAAAATTTCTAAGCTTGCTATATTTGAAATTCAAGGTGCCTTTCTACCCTTTCTTTAGTGGCCAACTTCTGCCAACTTCTCCTTTTGCCTTAGGTTGTTGATAGTGCACTCATGCTTTTTGGATCACCTCATCCATGGTCTTTGGATTCATGAATTCCATCCTCTCCTTCAGGTGGGTAGGCAGGCTACTCAAAAATATTTGTACTTTTTCTTTCTCATCCCTCAAATATGGTATGTATCTTAACAAAGACATGAATTTAGTAATGAATTCATCCATAGATAAATTTCCCAGCTTCAAGTCATGAAACTCTCACAACTTTTCATCATAAAATCGTTATTTTAGATACTTGTACTTGAAGTATTTTTGGAACTCATCCCAAGTTACATTTTGACCCTCAATTCCCCGCACATTCTTCAATTAATCTCATCATAATGTGGCCTTCTCCCGTAGTTGATAAATATCTAGATGAGATTTGAGCTTGCTGTTATATTCAAAGACCTAAAAATATTTATTCATGTTTATTATCCATGCTTCTACCACTTATTCTACCTCTCCATCAAAATTGGGTGCCTTAATCTTCAAAAATTTTCCTTGTAATTATACTTTATCTTTCTTAATTTCCTGTTGTTTCAAAGCACTTCCAGACTCTGCTTCATGATAAGTTCTATTTTTGTTACTCCTCTGAGTACAAATCCCTTCCTAATTATCATTAATTTTCTATTGTTGCTCTTCTTCATGAGTGTTCCTTTCTAGACTAGGTTGTGATGTAGGATGGTTCTCACTCAAATCCTCTCTATCTAGAGTTGTTGCACTGTATCCAACAATCGAGTCGTCTGACGCTATTGTTCCTCTAGTAACCTACTAGTTTTTTTATGTTCGACCATGCTCAATTGTACCCACATTTCTGGGTTCATCTCCAAATTTGGATGGGGATGGATTTCCTCTGTATTTATTTGTGTCTCTTGGCTTGAAACTCTCCTCATTAGGTCTTTTAACTTATTTCCTGCTACTATGCCTAAGATTAACACCAATGAAACATCCAGAGTTATTTAATTAGACAAATTTGGCCCAACATGTAAACCACACTCTGATACCACATGTCACAGTCATAAAAAAAAATTCTCATTACAACTATTACTTACATCATAAAAATTAAAAAGAATGGTTTAATTATATCCATGTCCAATATACATCTAAAGATTTTATTTCTGACAACATCTAAAGTGTGGTTTTTGAGTTGTTCTCCATGCCAATAATGTTAATTTATATATATTACATAATTTTGACATACTATATAAATATGAGAATTCACCTATTTGATATTTTCATTGGTTGTGGATTATATCACTTATACATCAATACAATAAAAAAAGGTTGAATGCGAATTCATAGCGCTATTGGAAAATAACACATTCATGTCACATTCACGGTTCACTTTTATGATTTTTTAAGTCATTACAGGACATCCCATCATGGAGCTTACAGCGGACGACAGATAATTAACAATCAATGATTTTAAGTTTTATTATTCATGATTATCTGATCTTTTATCCTAAATAAGATTTATTAATGCCAAAGTGAATGGCAGTTGTCCTCCAGTGATATCTTTTGTTGATTGTCGATCCATCCAACCCTAGATCAGACAGTGGTAGTTGTTGCGAATGAATTTAGGGTAACTACCACCCCTAATGCTACTCTGTCTTGCTCATTTGCTCTGTTGCTCTGTCTCGGCTCCCTTCTGTGAGAGGGTCTGCACTGCATCTCTCCCTTAAGACACCAATTGGGGATTCAAGCTCGACATGGTTGCATCTGAGTAGTTTTAGGCACATGTGTAGTAATCCAATTCGATTTTGGGTTTATGGATGTGGGTAAAACATCTCAAAGAACTAACAGTTGTCATTCTGCTCTATTCGGCACATAAGTTCCCAACTGACACCAGTGCGTTTTCTTCCATCTTAGCTCTAATGATATATTTCTTTTAATTATATTTAACAATGATTTAAAAATAATGATTTGAATTTGTTTTACACGGGTTTGTAACTCTGCTAAGGCCAGATTCCTCATTATCTATTCTTATCACATCTCTTTATCATTTAGCAACAAAGGGTTTTGTCTCTCCTAGAGTGTCGAGGGTGAAAGGTAAGAACTTCTCATATCATTTGAAATTCTGGTTTCATTTAGGGTTTGATTGCACAAGTTGATTTTAAATTCAACCCTCATTCTCTTTGTTTTCTTTTTTCTACAAGGCGCTACTGCACCCTTGTCCTCATCGAATTCTATGTCCCTTTGAATGTGGCTATGTCCTCCTCAATATTTTTTTGGGTGAGTGGTATACACTTATTCTTTTCTTAATGGTATATATCTTTACATTTTCGACCTTCTTGTCTGGCCACTGAGGGAACATCCCACTATGTATATAGGTTTTCCAAGTTTACCTTATGTAAGATTGAAGAAACAAGATTAAAGGAAAAGAGTGATGTTGGATCGAATGAGAAAACATAAGCATATGTAACTATGACAAGGAGGAAAGAGAAGTTTTGAAATTTTGAGCCTTCAAAGAAATTTCAAAATAAAATTGACATGTCTAAAATTCAGTGGTATGAATTTACTGAATATGGGTACGTCAAAAGGAATTTTCCTAAACTTGAGAAGCGAAAGAAGAAAAGAAAGGAGATAAGTGAAGCCCATGTGACTGAAGAAGCAGCAGAACTAGAAGAGAAGAAGTCAAAGAAGGAAGAAGTGAAAGACCTCTACTATTGAATGTATCTCACACATTTATTTTATTTTAAGTATATAGAAGTTAGTAATTCATGGTAGGAAGTATTGAGATGGCATCATTCTAGAAGCATGAAAGGATAGCTAAAGTAGCAGCTTGAATGGTTAAAGCAATTGATCTAGCAATATAGTAAGATAAGAGTTTGTCACACCTCATCATCATTAGAAAGAGGCATTTGCAGAATAAGGATCACCAATATCCTCCTTTGGAATCCTTGTTAAAAGGTTCACCTCTGTTGGAAAATCAGAAAGGCAGAAAGATTTTATCTTCTTGATTTAATTGTGATTTCCTTAAATTATTATTATATTTCTTATGTTATTCTTTTTATCATCAATCACTTGCCAAAACCAAAAAATAAAGATCAAGGACACTAGATGTAGGCACACAATTAGGGAAAAACCCCTATATAGGGGAACATTCAATCAAGAACTCTTCCTTTAGTAATTCAAATTAGATAGACCTTCCTCCTCCACCAATTCAGCCTTAAATTGTCCTTCTAACCTTCTAAAGATAAAATTCAATGATACTACGCCAACCTTGCTTCAATACTGCATAAAGAAAGATTTTCGACCGTACTGCATCAGAATTTCGACCCATCTTCGAGACTGCAATTTCTGCCCTCAACTAGCTTCAGTTCCTTTGCACGTGTGAGACAATAGAGGGAGGATTTCAACTTCCTTAGAAAAATAAGCACCTCCTTATCCTTTTCTGGTGCTTTCCTTATTCCTTCTTGAATTTCACACTTTTTGTCCAATATATAGTGAGTTGATGAGCTCATTTTTCCCTGGTGAATCAAATTTCCCCAATATATAGTGAGTTGGTTAGGCCAGATTCCCTTGGTGAGGTCATTTTGCTCCAATATATAGTGATATGGTGAGGATTTCCCCTTGAAGTGAACAATAATTATTGGTTTCTTGTCATTTTTAAGGCAAGGAACATAACATTTTCGCCCACACTTTACCATGAAAAATATGAATTAGTAAATATTTTTTGTTACAATACCATAGGCCAATAACAAGGCTTATCAACACCACAAGACCAATATGATAAGTGTTGATGTGGAATTTTCTTTAATTACTTAATTTGAAATAAATTAATTAAAAGAGCATAATTAACTACTATAAATATTATGGCATATTTTATGGAGGTTAATTCTCTACCATCCACCTAATAATTACTCATATTAGATTAAAATGTTGGAAGGTCTAATTATATAGGTGTAATTATATAAAATAATTGAAAAAAATATATGGTTAAAGAATTTTATTAGTGTATTGCTTATGTGTACTTACTTCTATACTTAGCATGAATTTGATACTTGTTTTATATACACAAATAAATAGAAAGAACCAACATAAATCCATTATAACCCTAGGTCTATAAGAGCAAAGAGGAATAAAATATTTTGAAATGTAAACCTTAAATATATCTACAACATTTTTTTAAAGCTTTGCACTATAAATACAATTTTGTATGAGAGGTTTGATCTTCTTGAAACTATTATAGATGTATGGCTAAGATGAATTTACACTTATGCTTAATCCAAGAATTCTCTACAAAGTCACTTTGCATAATAAAATGACTTTGCAACACCCCGAATGAGGTGAGAGATTATGCACTGAATGAGGTGGATAAGTTCTCTTGTCTGCAAAAAAAAATACAGTATTCATTTTAAATAACAAAATATCCAATATACTATGCATGTTATAGGATTTGTATATAAACATAAAACTAGTATAACATGTGAATAAAATAAATATATAGTTCATAAAACTAGTATAGCATGTGAAGAAAATAAATAAATAGTTTAATGTTATGAGATATTTTTGAATGTTATAAAGTTTTATGGATATATAGAAATATTGGCAACAAAACAAGGAAGAACAAAAAACTAAAACTAAAAATAGCCATATTCAAAACTAAATTATATTCGACCCCTTTCTATGAGATTTGAACTAGAAATTGATTAAACCCCATGCAAATCAATTTGTCTATGCTCCAAAACAATTGCAACTTTTGATATAATGAAAAAAAAATAGAGACGACATGCAAATGAAATAGACCACCGTGTAATAATTTTTTTTATTTATGAAAAAGAGCTTGATACCCTAAAAGTAACAAAAATAAAAGAATAATATTTTATTAATTTATTTATTTATGAAAAAAAAAATATTTAAACATAATTTTAAAAAAAAAACAACATTTTATTCATCAAATATGTCTTTGAAATACAAAATATTCTATAAAACTACACTCACCACACATTCACATTATTATTATAAAACTACACACACAGCAAAGAACATGACTCTCAATCTCACAATATAGAACTACACTGATCACACACATCCTAGAATAAAATTGGAGTATGGTAAATAAATAAAAATATAAATAACTTGGAGTTATGGTAAATAAATAAAACCTCTTTTTATAATTACTTTAGAGGTATGGAAAATAAATACAAATATAAATAGACTAGAGGTATGGTAAATAAATAACACCTATTTTTATATTTACTCCATAAACCTTTTTATATTTACTAAAACTAAAAAATGAGGTTTTATTTAGGTGAAGCCTATGTGCCAAATACCATGGAACAAATTATTATTAATACCATGGGCTAAATACTATGGGCCAAATACCCTATTTATAAAATAGGTATGGTAAATAAATAAATATAAAAGAGGTATATAGAGGTATGGAAAATACATAATAATATATTAAATATAATTAGAAATCAACATCTAAGTATATACCAAGCCTATGGGCCAAATACCATGGTAGATAAACAAGGTATGGTAAATAAATATAAGTATAAATAAACCAGAGGTATGGTAAAAAACAAAACCTCTTTTTATATTTACTCCATTCTCTTCTCCTCTTTATATTTACGAACACTCAGCAAAGATGTTTTATTTAGGTGAGGCTTAAGGGCCAAATACCCTAATATTAATATTAAATTATTAATACTAATATTATTATGTAAACTTAAGTGATCCTTTTCTTCTCTATTCACTCAAAATAAAAAATGCAAGTCGGAAGGAATTCCTGTTACCAACCTCAGCCTCCAGGTAGGAAACTAGATACGTGAGTCAATAAGAAGAAAGAGTAATAGGCCATCCAAAACATAAGCATCTTTAATCTAAATCTTACTATCTTTAATTAGCTAATATCAATTTTTCCTTGCATAAAAATATGGGAAAAGTAAATGATATCCACTATCATAACCAAAACAGAAATAAAGAAAATCAATCATCAGATGATTCTATAGGAGCCGGATCTTTCATGCTCGAGCCTCGCATGTCAATATAGTGCATGTTTTGTAGCTGTTTCTGAATTCTCCCCAATCGAACACTCTGGTGATGTTGTCATAAGTTAATTTCATGGATGGCCCTGTTGATACCTGCTAGATTTGAGGCTGCTTTAGGGGCTCCCCCAATCTCTTGGATAGAGACGATTTCCTTCACCAAAAGGAATTTTAGTATCCAATAGGTGTGAATGGAGTGATGAAATAAGGATAATATACTGTGAGTATTACCATAGCTAGTGATCATAGGATTCAATACTTTCTCATGCATGTCAACCTCCTCCTCTTCATTGGCCCTTGCATCTTCCTCCCACCTGTGAATCAAAGAATTAATGTAGCATGGTGTACCATATGAATATGTCTAGAACAGGTTCACCATCACCTATTTGCCATAATTTCTACCACGTTTGGCTGGAGCAGATTTTGGAGCTTTTTCTTTCCCCTTTTCCTTTGCATCCTTCTTTATTGACTGGCCTTTCAACATTCTCTTCAAATTTGGGTCTTCCAGTAGGTTTCTTTGCAGGAAAGAAGTTCTTGGAAGACCCAAAACAGTACACATCATGAAGATATTAAAGCAACCTGAGATATAAACACAATCACGGAGTAACAGGGCCTGGTTTCCATCACCGACATACATTGACTACAACTTTGGAAGATTCAGATGACTCAATTTAAAAACATACAACATCTCTTGAGCAGACCAGCAAGCGACAACAGAAGACTTCACCCTATACATATTTTAACAAGCTAAGCATCTCTTTCCCATACTAGCCTAGACCTAGATAATCCCACCATATTTATGGACAATATTACCCTTAATCTGAGAATTAGTTAAATTGAGAAAAGTGGCAAAACAACCCACATGACTACCCCACTGATAACCTAAACCCTTTACAGTTCCACCACCTACATTAAAATAGTTAGCGGCGATATGGCCTATTTCCCAATGCTGTTGATTATAGTACAAATTAGAGCCATGCAAAGAAAAGAAAGTAACAGAGCGCCCAAATTGAGCAGAACGCAAATCATTACAATGCCATACAAGGTACATACAACGACCTGCTAGGTCCTTACAACTCCATGCAAAACCATAGTAGAGCGTACACAACTAATAACACCATATAGAACCTAAGAAAGACTCAGAACAAATAAAAGTAGTAAACGAGGTTGCAATGTGGAGAAGGTAGTTCAAAGCTATTCCTTTCACATGGGAATACATAACCTCTATTCCTACCAAAGATCCTCCATTGTAATACTGAACACATAACTCTCTTAAATCGATCCATTCCAGGCTATCCAAGGTGAGAATTTCTAACTCCCAGGAAAACAAAGTTTTACAATTAAACAGACAGAGGTAAACCAGAGAGAACAAGGTCAGCCTTTCCAAGGAACTAGAAGCATGTTGTATGGAAATAGTGAAAGGGGATTTAACTACAGATAATGTAGGTAATGCAAAACAATATATTGAATCAGGTACATGTAATCTAGACAAACCAGAATCCTTCTTTTCATAGAGAGAAACCCAGAGATTCATTTCATGGAAGTTATGAATGGAGAATTGGATACATACCCTTGACGACGATACGATGTAGTTTGTATAGTTCTCCCCTGACTGCTGAACTACTCGTCATTACTCTGTGTGCAACATAAGAAAAATAATAGGAGGATGGTAAGGGGAATGTACATAGCACGTTCCCACTGCACACGCCAGCACTTACCCCCAAATATTCCTAAGAGCCCACCTGCCTCACCTGGCTGTTCTACATGACAACTTAATGCCGTCATTACTCTCTGTGGGTGGAATAATAATATTATTATTAATTATAATATTCATATTAATATATTATAATATTAATATTATTAAATTTAATAAATTTGGATCCCAGAGTTTTGTATTTGAGTACACTATATGCATTGACTATCTTAGGTAAACATGAACATTTAATATTTAAAATTTAATTGAATTAATCTAATGTTGGCCCTAATTAAAATTCACTTCTCTCCCTAAATAGATAAATTTGACACAAATATAGTGTCGAAAATATTTCGGGAGCTCTGTGGAGTGGAAAATAATATTTGTGGGAAAGGATTTCACAGTACTAACAGCCATAGGTTTCCTGCATTTTATTATTTTCTACCTTTTTCTTTTACCTTTTCATCTAATTCGACTCCATGGATGCGATCATGTGTAATGAATCACTCTTACCACCAAATTAGAATGATTTAATTTTTGCTTTGCTTAAAACCTTACCCGGCTCTGAAACAAATTGATTTCAAGAATATATTTCTAAATGTGTAAAAACTAGCCTAGACCCATCTTAACTCTAGATCTATCAAGCTGAGAGAGGGACCAAATCTTTAGAGGTATATTCAATAGATCCAGAGTTAATATGGATCTAGGTTGGTATAAAATAATTGAAAAAAAATATGGTCAAATAATTTTATTAGTGTATTTATTATGTGTAATTACTTCCATGCTTAGCATGGATTTGATACATGGTGTATACACACAAATAGAAATAAAAAAAATTAATCAATTATAACCCTGGGTCTATAAGAGAAAAGAGGGATAACATCTTTTGAAGTGTAAACCTTAAATGTATCTACAATTTTTTTTTAAAGTTCTACACTATAAACACAATTTTGTACTTGAATAGATCTGATCTTCTTGAAACTATTGTAGATGTATGGATAAGATGAATTTACACTTATGCTTAATACACAAATTCTCTACAAAGTCATTGTGCATAATCAACTGACTTTGCAACACCCGGAATGAGGCAGATAATATCTTCTCTCTTCAAAAAAATAAATTATTTATTTTGAGTTAACAAAATATCTCATACAAAGCATGATATGGGATTTGTATATAGACATAAAAAGTAATCAAATGACTTTGGAATATGCCCAATAAGGTGGATAATATTTTCCATCTCCAAAAATATCCATTGTTTATTTTAAATTAACAAAATATTTGATATTATGCATGATATGATATTAGCATATAAACATAAAACTAGTATAATATGTGAAGAAAGTAAATAAATAGCTTAATATGAAAGTAAATAATTGAGATTCTACACAATGAGTGGATAAGTTGAGGTGGATTTATTCCTGAAAATTAAAAAAATATCCTTATACTATGCATGATAGAAGATTTAGTATATAAACATAAAACTAGTATAACTTGTGAAGAAAACAAATAAATAGTTCTTAAAACTAGTACAACATGTGAAGAAAATAAAATAAATAAATATTTTAATGCTATGTGAGATTTTCAATGTTATGAGGTTTTATGAAAATAGAAATATTGGCAAAAAAACAAGGAAGAACAAAAAACTAAAACTAAAAATAACCATATTCAAAACTAAGTTATATTCAACACCTCTCTATGAGATTTGAATTGGAAATTGGCTAAACTCCATGCAAATCAATTTTTCTATGCTTTTGATGTGATGAAAACCCTCATCTCATGGAGGAACTAAACTTCATGCTAACCATTTCTTCCTAAGGGGCGAGGAAGGATCCAAGTGGATATTAGTGGCCACCCGCCTATCCCACTTGGACCCCCACCATTGTTTCTTTCAACTTTCCAGTTTCCTTAATTGTAGTACAATTTACTATTTTTAGCAGTTTTTTGGGTCTTGAAGTTCCATAGCCATTTTGAGGCCCTAAACGATGTTTTTTGGGAAACCTAGGAGTAGCATGGGTCTTTGTTTCCTTAGATAGATCTTTCTAACAAGGTATTGTGCACGTCAAATATAGATTGTATGCCAAAATTACATCCCCGAGAAGTTGATGTACCAATTTACCCAAACAATGCCCATAGTTTAGGTGTTTCATCTCCTAGGGTTAATTTTTTAGATGTTTACAGTTTTCCATTGTTTCTCAATAATAAATAGGCCTTCAAGCCTCATTGTAACACAATTAAGAGGCATGTAGCATCCACATATCTTCTTAGAGATAAGCTACAAGCGCCCTAACTAGTTTATTTCCATTTTATCTATAAGCATATTTAAGTTATGTGATACTAATGAAATTAAGTCTTATTTCCATTGCATCTTTGTATTTATGGTTATATTCATATTATGTTGTGTTCCCGCATAAATCCGGATCAAAAGGAAAGTTTGGAAAATTTGAGCCCTAGAAAAAAATTCAAAAGAAAATTGACATGTTTAAGATTCAGTGTTATGAATGTAATGAATATGGGCACTTCAAAAAGAATTGTCCTAAACTCAAGAAGGGCAACAAGAAAAGGAAAGAAATAAGTGAAGCCCATGTGATCGAAGAAGTAGAAGAACCAGAAGAGAAGAAATCTAAGAAGGAAGAAATGAAAGACCTCTACTATTAAATGTCTCTCACAAATTTATTTATTTTTAGTATATAGAAGTTAGCAAGTCATGGTAGGAAGTATTGAGATGACATCATTCTAGAAGCATGAAAGGATAGTTGAAGTGACTTGAATGGTTAAAAATTATTCTAAAAATATAAGAAGATAAAGGATTGTCACACCTCATCATCATTAGAAAATAGAGCATTTACAGAATAAGGATCTGTCTATCAATATTTGAAATCACTGTATTAAAAGATTTCACTATGGAAAATGAAAGAAAAATCTTTATCTTTGTTTTGATAGTCTTAAATTTTCTTAAATTATTATTATATTTCTTATGTTCTTATTTTTGTTGGGAAAAATGCGAGAGGGGGGTGAATACGTGTTAGGAATTACTCAAAAATTTTACTTTTTCATTCTCTAAAACCCATACGCTACTTGGCTGAAGCTAACTAGCGTATACACACAGATATCCTTCATAAATATCGCGTATACATAGAGAACTTATTATGCATTTATTTCTTTACTTAGATCTATGCATCATCAGATGTTTAGTTACCAGTAAGAATGTGTAGTAATAACAGAATAAATCATCACACATAAGCAACACACATGAAAAACAGGATTTTAGGTGGAAACCCAAGTCAGGAGAAAACCACCGCTGCCGTTGTCTCAGCCTTCAATATTTTATTATAAAGAAAACATCTTACAACATATGTCTTTGCCGCGCGGCCTCCCTGCCGACATGCAGGCACCCACCTAGGCTCATTTGCCGGCCTCTCCTGGAAGGGAGCTACGACCCCCTGCTCTCGTTTACCAGCCTCTCCTGGAAGGGAGCTACGACCCCCTGATCTCGTTTACCAGCCTCACCTGGAAGGGAGCTCCGACCCCACAGCAAGCCCAAGGCCTCACGGAAGGGAGCTACAACCCCCTAACTAAAGGCTACGACCCTTTCGACCCTCGACACCACCATGGACCACGTTTCATCCAATTTTCATACTGGATCCAAAAAGCTTCCTTACAGGAGCACAACTTGCAAGCCACTTTTCATCATATTTTCGGACGGACTCCGCCATACATGCCCAGGCTCGAACGCCATCATCGACGGATAGCGATGCTCGGCGAACGGATCATACATTTGATACTTCGCCCGCCCAGCACGACCTAATCTTTGTCTTCTTGCTTTCCTTTCACTGATCCTGCGTATATACGCGCCTTCGACCATACAAACCCGCGTATACTTCTGTACATATTACAAAGCTAATTTTACTGCCCATACGCGCTTTCTCTTCATCAAACCCACGTATATACGCGCTTACTCTGTGGCGAACTAGCGTATAGTTCTTCAAACATTTAGGTCATTGCAATTCTTCAGAACAGATACATCACTCAGATTTTACCCTTTACTTCAGACAGATGTTCGCCTCATCTCAGATCTAATCATTCCATAAATAGATCTAGAAGATACAAATACATTCCAGATCTAGATTCCCTTCTTCATCATTTCTTCATTGGTGCATCATACATTCAGATCTTTCATTCAACTGTAACCCTTTCCATTCAGATATGCTTCAGAGAGAAGTATTCATTCAAGCTCAGACTTCTTGCACACATTTTCACAATGAATTTCTTCTCCTTATATAGGTTTACCCTTTATCAATACCATGAGCCAAAACCACATTACTTTCGATGGTATTCCTGGATGGGGTCACATAGACGAATCATTACTCAATACAATGGGTCAATACCATGGTGGTTACCCCTGGTTTTACATATTTAGAGCACTTTTTCCCATACGTGACTTGGCACGTTATTTCCCACGTGCATACGCTACTTTGTCTAGAAAAATCCGCATATGCCTTGAGACATACTCTTTTCATCATGTTCTAGCACATACTGACATTCCTTCCATCATTACCTTCTGTACTCATTGTATATACATCAGATTTACATCATTTAACAAGTTCATCAAGACATATTCCATCAGGGACAACTTCATCAAGTAGGTTGCCATCATCTTCATCAAGTGGGTTGCCATCAAGGACAACACTCAACATCATATTGCCAATAATTTTTATCTTATTTCATCAAGCAATTACCGAAAACAAAACACGAAGATCAAGGACACTATACATAGGTGCACAACCAAGGAAAAACCCCTATATAGGGGAAAATCCAATCAAGAACTTTTCCTTCAGTAATTCAAATTTGATAGACCAAGAACCTATACCAATAGACCTTCCTCCTACACCAATTTGGCCCTTAAATTGTTCTTCCGACCTTCAATTATCAACTGCAACAATACTACATCAACCCTGCTTAGATATTGCATCAAGGAAATATTTTTGACCCTATTGCATCAGAATTTCGATCCATCTTTGAGACTTCACGGATTTCAACTTCTTTAGCAAAATAAGCACATATTTCTCCTTTTCTAGCCTTTCCTTCTTCCTTATTTAATTTCGCACTTTTACTTCTTCCAGCTATTGCAATTCGAACTTGTGTGAGATGATATTCCAAAATGAGTGTAGTTTCTCCAATATATAATGAATCGATGATGTCAAATTGCCCCCGTGAGGTCGAATTTCTCCAATATATAGTGAGTTAGTGAGGTCAGATTCCCTTCGTGAGGTCATATTTCTCCAATATATAGTGAGATGGTGCATTTTTCCCCTCGAAGTGGACAATAATTATTGGTTTCTTGTAATTTTTAAGGCACAAGGAACATAACAATTTCACCCACACTTTGCCGTGAAAAATATTAATTAGTAAATAGTTTTTTTACGATATCATGGGCTATTAAAATGGCTTATCAACACCACAAGATCAATATGATAAGTGTTGATGTGGCATTTTCTTTAATTACTTAATTTGAAATAAATCAATTAAAAGAACATAATTAACTGCTATAAATATTTTGTCATATTTTATGGAGGTTCATTCTCGACCATCCACCTAATAATCACTGATAATTAAATTAAAATTTTGGAAGGTTTAATTATATAGGTGTAATTATATAAAATAATTAAAAAAAAATATGGATAAAGAATTTTATTAGTCTATTTCTTATGTGTAATTACGTCCATGCTTAACATGAATTTGACACATGTTGTATACATAGACATAAATAGAAAGAACCAACATAAATCCATTATAACCCTAGGTCTATAAGAGAAAAGAGGGATAAAATATTTTGAAGTGTAAACCTTAAATGAATCTACAACATTTTTTTAAAGCTTTTCACTATAAGCACAATTTTTTACTTGGAGATGTTTGATCTTCTTGAAGCTATTGCAGATGTATGGCTAAGATGAAGTTACACTTATGCTTAATCCAAGAATTCTCCACAAAGTCACTTTGCATAATCAAATGACTTTGCAACACCCAAAATGAGGTGGACAATATCTTCTCTCTTCAAAAATATAAATTATTTATTTTGAGTTAACAAAATATCTCATACAAAGCATGATATAGGATTTGTATATAAGCAGAACACGTAATCAAATGACTTTGGAATATGCCCAATAAGGAGGATAATATTTTCCATCTCCAAAGATATCCATTATTTATTTTAAATTAACAAAATATTTGATATTATGCATGATATGAGATTAGTATATAAACATAAAACTAATATAATATGTGAAGAAAATAAATAAATAGCTTAATGTGAAAAGAAATACTTGAGGGATTCTACACATAATGAGGTGGATAAGTTGAGGTGGATTCATTTTAAATTAACAAAATATCTAATATACTATGCATGTTATAGGATTTGTATATAAACATAAAACTAGTATAACTTGTGAAGAAAACAAATAAATAGTTCATAAAAATAGTATAACATGTGAAGAAAATAAAATAAATAAATAGTTTAATGATATGAGAGCTTTTGAATGTTATGAGTTTTTATGGAAATAAAAATATTAGCAACAAAACAAGGAAGAACAAAAACCTAAAACTAAAAATAACCATATTCAAAACTAAGTTATATTCAACCCCTCTCTATGTGATTCGAACTAGAAATTGACTAAACCACATGCAAATCAATTTGTCTATGCTTTAGATGTGATGAAAACCCTCATCTCATGGAGGAAGTGAACGCAATGGGGATCATTTCCTCCTAAGGGGGAAGGAATGATCTAGGTGGATATTGGTGGCCACCCGCCTATTCCACTTGGACCCCCGCCATTGTTTCTTTCAAGTTTTCAATTTCCTTAATTGTAGCACAATTTACTATTTTTAGCAATTTTTCGGGTCTTGAACTTCCGGAGTCATTTTGAGGCCCTAAACGACGTTTTTTGGGAAGCCTAGGAGTAGCATAGGTCTTTGTTTCCTCGGATAGATCTTTTTAAGAAGGTCTTGTGTGCGTCAAATATAGATCGTATGACAAAGTTACATCCTCGAGAAGTTGATGTACCAATTTACCCAAATGAGGCCCATAATTCTGGCGCTTGATCTCCTAAGGTTAGGTTTTTGGATGTTTAGGGTTTTCAATTGTTTCTCAATAATAAATAGGCCTTTGAGCCTCATTGTAAAATAGTTCAGAGGCATGTAACCACCACATGTCTTCTCAGAGATAAGATACCAACGCCCTAGCTAGTTTATTTTCCATTTTTCCTGTAAGCATATCTCAGTTGTTTGATATTAATAAAATGAACTATTATTTCCACTTCATATGTGTATTTATGGTTATATTCATATTATGTTGTGTTCCTACATAAATCCAGATCAAATGGGAAGTTTGGAAAGTTTGAGCCTTGAAAGAAATTTAAAAATAATACTGACATGTTTAAAATTCAGCAGTATGGATGTAATGAATATGGGAACTTCAAAAGGAATTTTCCTAAACTTGAGAAGGGAAACAAGAAAATATAGGAGATAAGTGAAGCCCATGTGATTGAAGAAGTAGAAGAACCAGAAGAGAAGAAGTCAAAGAAGGAAGAAGTGAAAGACCTCTATTATTGAAGGTCTCTCACACATTTATTTTATTTTCAATATATAGAAGTTTGCAAGTCATGGTAGGAAGTATTGAGATGGCATCATTCTAGAAGCATGAAAGGATAGGTGAAGTAGCAGCTTGAATGGTTAAATAAATTCATCTAGAAATATAGGAAGATAAGAGTTTGTCACACCTCATCATCATTAGAAAGAGGCATTTGCAGAATAAGGATCACCAATATCCTCCTTTGAAATCCTTGTTAAAAGGTTCACCTTTGTCGAAAAATGAGAAAGGAAAAAATATTTTATCTTGCTGATAAGTACTTGTGATTTCCTTAAATTATTATTATATTTCTTATGTTCTTATTTTTATCTTATTTCATCAAGCAATTACCAAAACCAAAACATGAAGATCAAGGACACTAGACGTAGGTGTACAACCAGGGAAAATCCCCTATATAGGGGAAAATCCAATTAAGAACTCTTCCTTCAGTAATTCAAATTTGATAAACCAAGAACCTATACCAATAGACCTTCCTCCTCCACCATTTCGGCAATTAAATTGTTCTTCCAACATTCAAAGATCAACTGCAATGATACTTCATCAACCCTGCTTCAATATTGCATCAAGGAAAGATTTTCGACCCTACTGCTTCAGAATTTCAGTACATCTTCGAGACTGCAATTTCAGCCCTCCACCAGCTTCAATTTCTTTGCACGCGTGAGACAAGAGAGGGAGAATTTCAACTTCTTTAGCAAAATAAGCACATCTTTCTCCTTTGCTAGACCTTTCCTTTTTCCATCTCGATTTTCACACTTTTAATTCTTCCATCTATTGCAATTCGAAATTGTGTGAGATGATATTCCAAAATGAGTGTAGTTTCTCCAATATATAATGAGTTGATGAGGTCAGTTTCCCCCTGTGAGGTCAAATTTCTCCAATATATAGTAAGTTGGTGAGATTGAATTCCCTTGGTGAGGTCGGATTGCTCCAATATATAGTGAGATGGTGAAGTTTTCCCCTCGAAGTGGACAATAATTATTGATTTCTTGTCATTTTTAAGGCACAAGGAACATAACAGTTTCGCTCACACTTTGCGGTGAAAAATATTAATTAGTAAATAGTTTTTGTTACAATATCATGGGCCAATAAGATGGCTTATCAACACCACAAGATCAATATGATAAGTGTTGATGATGCATTTTCTTTAATTACTTAATTTGAAATAAATTAATTAAAAGAGCATATTTAACTGCTATAAATATTCTAGCATATTTTATGCAAGTCCATTTCTACCATCCACCTAATAATTACTGATAATTAAATTAAAATTTTGGAACGTCTAATTATATAGGTGTAATTATATAAAATAATTGAAAAAAAATATGGTTAAAGAATTTTATTAGTGTATTGCTCATGTGTAATTACTTCCATGCTTAGCATGAATTTGATACATGTTGTATACACACACATAAATAGAAAGAATCAACATAAATCCATTATAACCCTAGTTTTATAAGAGCAAAGAGGGATAAAATATTTTGAAGTGTAAACTTTAAATGTATCGACAACATTGTTTTAAAGCTTTGCTCTATAAACACAATTTTGTACTTCTTCTTGAAACTATTGTAGATGTATGGCTAAGATGAATTTACACTTATGCTTAATCCAAAAATTCTCTACAAAGTCACTTTGCATAATCAAATGACTTTGCAGCACCCCGAATAAGGTGGAAAATATCTTCCCTCTTCAAAAAAATAAATTATTTATTTTGAATTAACAAAATATCTCATACAAAGCCTGATATAAGATTTGTATATATACATAAAACGTAATCAAATGATTTTGGAATATGCCCAATAAAATGGATAATATTTTCCATCTCCAAAAATATCCATTATTTATTTTAAATTGAAAAAAAATCTAATATTATGCATGATATGAGATTAGCATATAAACATGATGTTTATAACAATACAGTATTCATTTTAAATTAACAAAATATGCTATATAGTATGCATGTTATATGATTTGTATACGACGACAATATACAATATACTAAGCATGTTTTATTCGGTAATAATCATATGACAACAGAGAACATAAGCGTTTCAAATCTGTCTTTGAAATACAAATTATTCTATAAAACTACACTCACCCCCCACACACACATTAGAAAACTACACTCACATTAACCACACACATCAAAGAACATGACTCTCAATCTCACTTTCTAAAACTACAATGACCACACATATCCTAGAAAAAGGGGTAATTCTCGTATTCAATGGAACAAATGTTATCAATTTGCAAATAAGCACCAACGGCGTCGTCGCAATAGCTGAGCACCGCGTCCAAGAGGATACCATAGCAGTTGCCGCACTGAGCCCAAGCGCACTTCATTTGACCCCAGGCAGTGCCCCCGGTTGCACTGCCTCCAACCGACGTCTCATAACCCCATCATGTTGGTGAAAAATAGGCTTCACATAAAATAAAAAATAATAATACTACAAATTTCTTCTTCTTTTCAAATCTTGAGAATGCCCATTCATTGGTTCATACCCACCAAGTGGCTATTTTAAAATAATTAAAAAAATTATTTGTTTCTCATGCGTTACTATTTTATAATTCCAAAAGTTATGAGTTTCTCATACCTCACAAGTTAGAATGAGTGATTCACATTTTAATTTATTATTTGATAATTTATGATTGAAAACCTCTACTTTTATTAATATAGTCACATAATTCTCTATAAGCATCAATCTCTCATAAAAACTAACTAAAGTATAACTTTATTTTAAATAACTATTATTTTATTATTGTTGGCTCTACAACTCAATATGAGGCAGATGTCTTGTCACACTCATTAAAAAAAAATATCATTACAACTATTACTTACATCATAAAAATTAAAAGAATGGTTTAATATATCCATGTCCAATATACATCTAAAGGTTTTATTTCCGACAAGCTGTAAAGTTTGGTTTTGGAGTTGTTGTCCATGCCACCAATGTTAATTTATATATATTACATAATTCTAGCATACTATATAAATCTGAGACTTCACTTGTTTGATAGTTTCATCGGTTGTGGATTATAGCACTTATACATCAATACAATAAAAACTTATACATCAATAAAATAAAACAAGGTTGAATGCGAATTTGTGGCGCTAGTGGATGATGACACATTCATGTCACATTCACAGTTCACATTTATGAGTTTTTAATTCATTACAAGACATCCCATCATGGAGCTTACACCAGACAAGGGGATAATTAACAATAAACGATTTTAAGTTTGACTATGCATGATTATCTGATCTTTTATCCTAAATGAGATTTATTACTACCCAAGTGAATGGAAATTTTCCTCCACTGATATCTTTTGTTGACCGTCAATCCATCCAACCTTAGATCAAACGATGGTGGTTGTTGCGAATGAATTTAGGGTAACTACCACCCCTAATGCTGCTCTGTCCCACTTATTTTTTCCACCACTCTGTCTCAACTCCCTTCTGTGAGAGGGTGTACACTGCATCTCTCCCTTAAGGCGACAACTAGGTATTCAAGCCCGACATGGTTGCATATGAATAGTTGTAGGCACATGTGAAGTAATGGAATTCTATTTTGGGTTTATGGATGTGGTTTAAGCATCTCAGAGAACTAGGAGTTCTTATTCTGCTCCATTCGGAACATAAGTTCCCAACCTACATAGGTGTGTTTTATTCCATTTTAGCTCTAATGCTATCTTTATTTTAATTATATTCAACATCGATTTATAAATAATGATTCGAATTTGTTTTACAGAAGTTGGTAACCCTGCTATGACCAGATTCCTCATTCTCTATTTTTATCACATCTCCTTCTCATTTAGCTGCAGACAGTTTTGTCTTTCCTAGAGTGTCGAGGGTGGAAGGTAAGAACTTCTCACAACATTTGAAATTGTGATTTCATTTAGGGCTTGATTGCAAAGGTTTATTTTAAATTCAACCCTCATTCTCTTTGTTTTCTTTTATGTGCAAGGCACTACCAAACCCTGGTCCTGGTCGATTATTGTGTCCCTTTGAATGCGGTTATGACCTCCTCAATAGTTGTCCAGGTGAGTGGTATACACTTCTCCTTTTCTTCATGGTATATATGTTTATATTTTCGACCTTCTATTCTGGCCACTGAGGGAACATGCCACTATGTATACATGACTTCTGAGTTTACCCTACGTGGGTCTTCTTGTTTGCATGAAGGGGTCTCCAAATCACCCGTGAAATGGAATATTTGTATTTATTCCTAGATACTTGTGTTATGGTCTTGAGACCTGCTAGATTTTTCCTTTGGATTTAGACCCTTGGGATCTACTCTGGTATAAATTCTATTCATTGTTTTTAGAACTCCTATGGTTAGCCAGTCTTGTAACTCGAGCACTCATTACCAGTTTGTAAATGTAAATAAATTGCTTACAATTATTCTTCTAAATGTTATTTATCCATACTAGAGGTTGGTTACAATCGTAACTCAGTTGATATGGAAAGGTTTATTTGTTTCATACATTTTTATCTTCTTTCTACATTGTAAATTGTTTATGTATGTAAAGGATGATTATGATGTTACTATGGTTTGAACTTCAGTTAAGGGTTTTCCATTCTATCAAGTAAGATAGTGTTAGCACTCTAAAACTTGGAGTTCAGTAACCAGAGGGTCAGACCCATGTTTGATCTATTTCTGAACTCAGGTCTAAACCTCTGTGAATAATAGAAATCCTAGAGATTTCATGGATAATTTTGCATACTCGATTCCTACTTTAAGTTTATTATCTTACATTATGGTCTCTTTGCTCTACAAATAAAATTTATGTAGTTACTATCTCACCATGGTGATTAATATTACACAGAAATATAGACTCAGTATTTTCACAAGGGTTTATTACATTGTAGAAGCTATACAGTATGTTGTTATTTTTTTATTTGGAATTAAGTTTACCGAGCTATAAATTAAAACTTATCTTTATTATGAACTAGTAAGAGTAAAAAATGTATCTTTTTTCTATTTTTCTTGTTCTCGTCCATTTTATTTATCTTGGTTTTTCTGTTACTGGTTTATCTTTTCTAGCAGTGTTAAATATTTTCTTGTTCATTTCTCTAGTTAACAATATATAAACAAATTTAGCATTCTAGAAAATAGACAATATTGAACAGTCATTTATCAGTTTTCAATTAGAGATTTATATACTTATCTTAGATCTACTTAGCATAACTCATGGCTCCTCCCAACCTTGAGATAGGCTATTACGTCCTCTGCCGCCCCCCCACGCAAGCTCCACACTAGAGATCTTTATAGGGAGATCTTTAGAGAGAAGTATGTATAGGACCTCAGGACCTCTGTCAAGTCCATTCTATACTTCTATACTCCTAACATGTTACATTGCTCAAAAAAATTTCCTCTTCACTAGTCAATTCAAATGTATCTTTTATCTTTAACTATCAGTGGGGTCTTGGTTATGGTGATGAGGTGAGTTGTTATAACACTCATCACAGGTTCAATTCAAATGTATCTTTTATCTTTAACTGTCAGTGGGGTCTTGGTTATGGTGATGAGGCGAGTTGTTATAGCACTCATCACAGGTTCAATTCCCTTCTCCGATGGGGGGTGATGTATGTGAACATGTTGATGAAGATCGAGTAAAAAATAAAAAAAATAAAAAATGAAAGGTACTACCAAACTTACAAAAAAAAATGTATCTTTAACTAAAAATAAAAAGACTTTTAATCATCGTGTAAAAATGGGGTGTTATATGTCTGAATGTTTTAACAAATTTAATATAATCTCAATGTGGGCATAAACAAAATATAAATTCATTATTAGTTTTATGCTAGAATTGGTTCCATAGTGGAATTTTGTTTGAGAGAAAATGTAAAATAATTAAAGTTAAATAGCTAATTTAACTATGGACTCTAGATTTTTTATATACTATTTTTATTTTAAAATATAATATAATATTTTTTTTTTTAATAAAATTAATCAATTTTTTCACTGGGTTGAGAAGTGCTCTCCAACCTAAGATGCTAGAGATGTGTAAGGTTAATGTAAACATTTTGACTAAGTAAAAATAAAAATGAAATATGGTAGAGATGTGTAATTTAATGTAATGTAATATAATGTAAACATTTTAACTTGCCAAAAATAAAATAAAAATAACCCTATGAAAAATTATAACGAGACAAATAAAAATCACCCATGCATGTAGCCTATAAAGGTAAACTATTTTTATGGATATGTTCGGTGGCCATATGTATTTTTGTATGTAAGCTTTAGAGTTTCCTCAAGGGTATTGTGTGATTCAAGAAGGTATTTTTAAGAAGTGTAAGGTTAAACAAGATTCCACAAAGTACTGAAAAATATTTTCTTCTTAATTCTAATGGCTTCTTTGATAATCACTTTAATATAATATATGTAATATATTCTCTTAATTTATGTGTAACAATGTGCTATAGAAATAGAGCTCTAGAAGATCTAGGATGGTAAGTTTAGAAATCACTAAGCTTAACATGACAGTGAGCTGGGTGAGGGGAGGGGGTGGGAGATATATAAGGTAAAATGTAATTATTACGTTTTATCTAATATGTATGTATATTTTCATCCAATTTTTACTATCTTACCAGAAATATTGGGTAAAATATAATATTATAATATACTGAATATTTGGTGCATTTTTTATTTTAAATTGTCTTTATATTTGAAGTTTAAAAGTAAACAAACTCAACTAGGGTGAGGGGAAAAATTGATTAAAATGTAATATTTAGGTAATTCAATGGATGAATCGCGTTGTGACCCTTCTCCTCATGGCTGATTAGGGTTTTCATCATCTCTCTTTTCTCTTGTTGTAAGAGAGTTAGAAATTCAACACAACATGGTCCTATGCTCGGCATATGAGCTCACCTCTGAACTCGTAAACGGTGGAATGGCAGAACCCCTTTTTAACCCTTTTTCTCCTTTCCCCTTTTTAAACCCTTTTTCTCGTAATGAGGGTTCTTTTCCCTTGTTTTTTTCGAGCTGGTTTACCTGTGGGGGTTTGCCTTTAGCATGTTGAACAAGTTTCAACCTGTTGTTTATTTTTTTTACCTTAGTATTATTTCGGAGGTTTATCATTCTCTTGATGCTGGTTTTCCACTTCTGACGGTATGGGAAGCTCGAATGAGGGCAGTTTTCGAGTTGCACATTTCGGTCACATTTCTCTTTCAAGACACAGCTACTGTCTTGTCTAGTTTCCTGGTCTCTGCGTTTTCATTCCCGGTGGAGGTAAGTGTTGTTACGGGTGCTTTTCTACTTACTGTTTTCAATCGGCTGGGTCTGTGGACTATGTCAGACTTTCTGGGCTTATCAGACCCGATTTGATGGGGAGCCCAGGGGGTTTTTTAATTCTCTGAGCCTCTCTTTGTCGAAGGTTTTCGGTTGTTTATTGTCTACTGTAATTTTATGTTTGACTCCTGGGTATCCCTCTTTGGGTCTATTCTGTGCGCCAGATTTTCGGGTGGTTGTGGCTGGGAGTTTCGTTGGGGTTTCTGCTGGGTTTTGCTCCATGGGTAATGATAAGGAGTTCATTGATGTGGAGCCCAAAGGTGAAGATATTTTTTCTGTCTAGGGTCTAGAACCCACAAGGCGTAACCTGGCTAAGGTACCCCTTCCCACGTGGTCATATGAAGTTAAGGGTGGGGAGGTGAATGCTAAATGGAACCCGGTAGTTGGATTTGCTTCCCTTAAGAGGTTCAAATTTACCATCCCTTGTCGTCGGTCGGTGGAACGGACCAGTCTTGGTCTCCTTCAAAAACCCTTAGATCTGGGCTTGTCCTCTGCCTCTGCCATTCCTCTGCCTGACTTTCACGGATGCCTGGGATCTGATGTTCCCTATGATCACTATTTTTCCGGGGGTTTGGAGGATATTCTCATCAGGGCAGGTGTAGAAGGTGCAAAGGCTGGTAGAACTTCTTGTGGCTCAAACCCCTTGGTCATTCCTTCTGAGGCTGTTTGGAAATAAAAGTCAGGACCCCAGCTGGGTCTTGGGGTGTCGACACCTTTGGAGTCGGAGGACTTATAGAGGCTGGAGTGGGGTTTTGGAGGGGGCTTTGGTAGTTTCTCGCTTGGAGGGTTGAGTGGGATTTTTCTAGATTTTAAGAGAGGCATCGGTTTTCATGAGGCTGGGCATCAAAAACATGAGATCTTGGGTATTTGGGAAGGTATCAGTTCAGGTCATGCTCGAGTAAGCTCCAAAACTAGTCAGGAAAATGTCTTTCTGGGGGCCATTCTGGGTCAATCCAGGAACGATGAAGGTTGATCTAAAGGAATTTCATCAGGAGGAGGTGTACAGTCTTCGAAGTTTTCCGTGAAAATTGATGTACACAAGGGAAACAAAAGGAAAAAGGAGAAGACAATCAAGGAGAGTTTGGATTGTCCGAACTTGATTTTCGGTGTGGATCTACAGTTTGGCAGTGTTATGGATGCCTATGAACTGATTCTAGTTGGTAGGGCCAGAGGCAAGGTTTTCTCGGCAGATTACATATCGGATTGGATACAAAAAAGTTGGGCGGAAGCACCTGAAGGTGGGGCAGAGGTCATTACATTATCTAATGGATGGTTTATGGTGACTTTTTAAAAAATTGAAATGTTAGAATGGGTATTGGCACAAAAATGGGGGTTTGGTATTGCACCAATTCTCTTCAAGCGGTGGATGCCCCTCTTTGATGCAAACAGGGAAAGAATGGATGAGATTCCGGTTTGGGTGTGTTTGTCAGCTTTACCCCCACACTCCTGGTTGATGGAGGTCTTTCAGGAAATAGGCAATAGTCTAAGGAATTTTTTGGATGTTGACATGTCATTTTTGGAATCTAGATCAAGGAATACTGCAAGAATTTTAGTTAAATTGGCTCCTAGGGAAGGATTGATTGGGAAGATAATCATGAATGCGTATGGTCACGCTATTCAATAGAATATTGACTATGAGCATCTCTCCTTCTGTTGCCATATATGTCACACTTTGGGTCACCTAGAAAGAGACGGTCCATTGGATTTCAAAAAATTTCGTAAACAAAAGAAGGGCCCTTCATAGCATGAGAGGTCTAGACTGGAGTTTCTGGGTCTGGGAGGACCTTCTGAAGTAGAGATTGGGGAGCAGAGGATATCGGTGTCTCAGCAGGGACATCCTTCGGTGGGGGAATTGGCTCTACAAGTGATTGTGGTTGTGCAGATCACATCGGCAGAACCACATTTTGGGGGTAACAACGTAGTTCTCAAGATAGTGACACAGATGGAACTAGAATCTGTCTTTGAAATACAAAATATTCTATAAAACTACACTCACCACACACTCAAATTAGAAAACTACACTCACCTTAATATTAGAAAAATACACTCACATTAACCCCACACATCAAAGAACGTGACTCTCAATCTCACATTATAAAACTACACTGACCACACACATCCTAGAAAAAGCTGTAATTCTCATATTCAATGGAACAAGTGTTAACAATTTGTAAAAAAGCACCAACGGCGTTGTTGGAAAGGTTGAGCACCGTGTCCAAGAGGACACCATAGCAGTAGCCCCCAAACAGTGCCTGCGCTGCTTCCAATCGACGTCTTGTAGATATTCAGCGAAAGCGTGCCGACTTGTTTCATAACTCTGACCAGGCTTTGGACAGTCTGTAAGAAAGGACTTCCACTTGGGATTTTATTGGTGTTACACTCACCAACTGGATTTCCAAGTTGCACGTTAGCTACCGCTATTACTAATAGTAACACTACAACTAAAGAAATACCAAATAACTTGATCATCATGGTGGCCTCAAATGAATCAAATGAAATAATATGCCCTCTAACCATAATAAACCCTCCCTTTAAATGGCGAGCGTTACAAAATGCGATGTTCTTCAATCTGCTGAAGATGGCCCCATTTTATAGCCCTTGCGGAACACCATGGTTGTGTTCGTATGGTAACCTCCCTGACGACGATGGTGGTTTCACCAACCTTCATTTTCAATACAAGAAGCCATCCATTTCTTCACACACGCATACGTTCTGTATTTTAAATTATAACTTTATTTTAAATAACTATTATTTTATTATTGTTGGCTCTACAATTCAATATGAGGTAGATGTCTTGTCATATATAAAAAAATATTTTAAGAAGAAATCTTTCGGTAAAAATCACATTATCATGAACAAAGTCGACATGTTTCGAACCAACCACTGTGGTTCATCATCAGGACTAGGTGAGAGATCAGATCAGTCGTTAAGTTTAAAAAGATGTAGGAGAGGCAAATAAAAATGTTAAAATCAGCTAATTTGACTATAAAACGGTTAGTTCTAATAATTAAAAAATAAAAAATGGCTAGTTTGAATATTAAAAATTAAAAGTCTAATTAAAAAAAAAAAAAAAATTATATATCAATTTTATAGTTTCATTATTTAATATTTTTTATTAATTAATTATTATATATTATTTTATTGTAAATCTTTAAAAAATAAATAAATAAATAAATAATTAAATAAAATAAAATAAGATAAATAATTAAATAATTAAATAATAATAATAATAATAATATGAAAATAATAATAAAACTAGAAAAAAATAGTTCATTAATTTACAAATATAATTACAAATTAAAACGGCTAGTTTGAATATTCAAATAAATAGTTTAATTAAAAATTATTATTAAAAATAGCAAATTTTATTTTTATTAATATTGTTAATCAAATTTTCAAAATATAAATATTATTTAATTAAAATTATATAATATTATATTGAAATTCTATTTTCAAAAATAAATAAATAAAAAATTTAAAATAAAATTTAAAATAAAATAAAAAAAATAAAAAAATATAAAGATATAAAAATAAAATAAAATAAAATAAAATAAAATAAAAATTGAAATTAATTAATTAATTAATTAATTAAAAATAGTTCTATCAATAAAGTAATTTTTTTTTTTTTTTTTTTGGAAACGGCTAGTAAGATATTAAAATTAATAATTTAATTATAAATAAAAATTATTTAGGAAAGTCTAACTAAATTTTTAATTTTTTTTAATTTTCTTAATACCGTTAATTGATTATTCAAAAATTAAAAAATAAATAAATAAATAAATAAAATAAAATAAAATAAAATAAAATAATAATAATAATAATAATAATAATAATAATAATAATAATAATAATAATAATAATAAATTAAAATTAAAATTAAATAACTAAATCAATAAATAAATTAATTAATTAAAAAAAAAAGGTTTAAGAATATAAGGCAGGGATCCAACACCTGCTTATATTCCAACCGTCCCCTGTATTGAGATTAATGGGCCTTTTTTCAATTTCAAGGGCCTCTCTTAACTTACGATGATGAAAATGATTAATCCTGGCTAAGACCTTAGCCTCTTCAATGCAGATAAGATGGTTAGTTTTTTCCACATGTTCAGCTAGGGCAGAGGTGCGGGACCCTGTGATTTTTACCGAAATATTTCTTCTTAATTTATTGATGGATCACAGAAGCCAAAAATCTAGTAATAAAAAAATATTCTCATTACAACTATTACTTACATTATCAAAATTAAAATTAATGGTTTAATTATATTCATTTACAATATAAATATAAAGATTTTATTTCCGACAAGCTGTAAAGTTTGGTTTTGGAGGTGTTCTCCATGCCACCAATGTTAGTTTATATATAATACATAATTCTGGCATACTATATAAATCTAAGCCTTCACCTATTTTATATTTTATTTGGGTGTGGATTATAGCATTTATACATCAATATATAAAACAAGGTTGAATGCGAATTCGTGGTGCTAATGGATGATGACACATTGATGTCACATTCACGGTTTACATTTATGAGATTTTAATTCATTACAGGACATCCCATCATGGAGCTTACGACAAACAAGGGGATAATTAACAATCAACAATTTAAGTTTGATTACGCATGATTATATGATATTTTATCCTAAATAAGATTTATTGCTGCCGAAGTGAATGGTAGTTGTCCTCCACTACGATATTTTGCTGACCGTCGATCCATCGAACCCTGGATCGGAGGGTGGTGGCTGTTGCGAATGAATTTAGGGTAACTACCACCCCTAACACTGCTCTGTCTTGCTTACTTTCTCCGTTGCTTCATCTCGACTCCCTTTTGCGACAGGGTCCACATCTCTCCCTTACGGTGACAAGTGTGTATTCAAGCCCAACATGGTTGCATCTAAATAGTTGTAGGCACATGTGCAGTAATGTAATTCGATTTTGGGTTTATGTATGTGGGTAAAACATCTCACAGAACTAAAAGTTCCTGTTTTTCTCCATTCGACACAGAAGTTACCAATCGAAAAAGGTGTGTTTTATTCCATTTTTGCTTTACTGTTATCTTTATTTTAATTATATTTAACACTGATTTATAAATAATCATTCAAATTTTTTTTACGTAGGTTGGTAATCCTACTACCACTAGATTCCTCATCTCTGTTTTTATCACATCTCCCTTTCATTTAACAGCAGAGGGTTTTGTCTCTCTTAGAGTGTCAAGGGTTTGATTGCAGTGGTTGATTTTACATTCGACCCTCATTATCTTTGTTTTATTTTATGTGCAAGGTGCTACACCCTGGTCCTAGTCGATTTCCGTGTCGCTTTGAATGTGACTGTGACCTCATCAATAGTTGTCTGGGTGAGTGATATGCACTTCTTCTTTTCCTCACGTTATATATGTTTATATATTTCATCTTTTGGTCTAGCCACTGAGGGAACATCCCACTGTGTATACAGTATTTCAAATTTTACCTTACCTGGGTCTTCTTGTTTGCACGACAAGGTCTCCAGATCACCCGTGAAATGGAATATTTTTATTTATTCCCAGATAGTTTTGTTACCATCTTAAGACCTACTAGATTTTTATTTTGGATTCAGACCCTAGGGGTCTGCTCTGGTATAAATTCTATTCAATATTTTTAGAACTCCCATGGTCAACTAGTCCTGTAACTCGAGCACTCATTATTAGTTTTTAAATGTATAAAAATTACTTACAACTATTCTGATAAATGTTTTTTCTTCATATTGGAGGTTGGTTATGATCTTAACTCGCTTGATATGGAAAGGTTTATTCATTTCATACAGTTTTATTATCTTTGTACACCATAAATTGTTTATGTATGAAAAGGATGATTATGTCATTACTATGGTTTGAACTTCAGTTAATGGTTTTCCATTCTATCAAGTAAGATAGTACTAGTGCTCTAAAACTTCAAGTTCAGTGGCCAGAGGACCAAACCCATGTTTGGTCTATTTATGAACTTGGGTCTAAACCTATGTGCATGACTAAAATCCTAGAGCTTTCATGGATAATTCTGTGTACTCCAGTTCTACTATAATTTTATTATCTTGCATTATGGTTTGTCTTCTCTAAAAGTAAAATTTCTGCAGTTAGTATCTCACCATGGTGATTAATATTATACAAAAATATCGACTCAGTATTTTCACAAGGGTTTCTTATGTTTTAGAACCCGTATAGTCTGTTGTTCTTTTTTTCTTTGGAATTCAATTTACATAGCTATAAATTAAATCTTCTCTTTAGTATGAACTAGTAAGAGCAACAATTGTATATTTTTTTCTGTTTTTTTTATTCTCATCTATTTTCTTTATCTTGGTTTTTTTGTTACTAGTTTATATTTTCTAGCAGTATTGAACAAATTCTAGTTCATTTCTCCAATAAATAATAAATAAACAAATTTGGAGTTCTAGAAAATAGATAACATTCCAAAATCATTTATTAGTTTTCAATTAGATATTTATATACTTATCTCAGATCTCCTTAGCTTAACTAATGGCTCCTCCAAACCTTGAGAGAGGCTATTACATCCTCTGGTCCCCCAGAGCTCCATACCAAAGTTCTTCAAAGAGCAGTATGTATAGGAGTTAGGCCTCGGGACGACTGTCTAGTATATACTCATGATAGGTTACAGAGCTCCACTAGCTCTAAATCAGCTCTGGACAACTCTTATTTTCCACCACCTTGTGGTTAGACCTCTTTATTTTTTCATGAAAAAACCCCTTCCCTCCCTCAGGATTTCCCTTTTATCCTTTTGGGGGAAGGTAACTGCCAGAAAAAACTTCCTCAATATTCTACTCTAGATCTTGGAATTCTCTTACCATTCAGTTAAATCTGTTCTCAATGTAAATTTTATTCATAAATAAAAATCAAGTTTTTCTTTTTACTAATGAATAACCATATTCGTTAATATCCTTTTCACTAGTTAATTCAAATGTATCTTTAACTAAAACAAAAAAATCTTCTAATCATCATGTAAAAATAAAACAGGGTGTTACATCTTCCCCTACTAGAGGCAAATACCATCCTCAGTGTTTACCTCATTCCAATAAAGAATTATCATATGAAGTTTTCATCCTCCCAAGTGGCCTCCTCCAGGCTGAAGTGCTTCCACTGCACTTTAACTTGCGAGCTGAATCATCTCCGAAGTATTATTTCTCTTTGATCAAGAATACGTCGAGGTCCTACCAGAAATTCACTGCCCGGTTCTACCTGGAGACAACAAAATTTTAAAATTATTTTAATTAAAATTCCATATTTCTAAGAGTCATAGCATAAACATAATTTACATGTACGTTATGCTAGTGTATAGCTTGCTTGGGGTCATTTATGTATATTTTCAGTATTGACACATGAAACACATTGTGTACCAATATGTGACTAGGAAACACCAACTGATAAGCCACCGAACCTATCCTTTCAAAAATTTGGAAGGGCCCATGGTACCTGGGGTCCAATTTGGCACAAGTACTCCACCTTAAGGTACTTTTATTGGTTTTAATCCTTACATACATGTGGTCACCTAATTAAAATTCTCGAAAGGCTCTTTTCCTATCTACATACACCTTTTTCCTGTCTTGAGTTTCACTTAGATTTTCCTAAATTTTCCTTACTTTATGCTCCATTTCCTCCAACATATCTAGTCCAAGCATTAATTCATTTTCCAGACTACTCCAATTCAAAGGGGTTTGACATGTCTTCCATACAATGCTTAAAAAGGACTCATCTTGAGGGATTCTTGATATCCGTTATTGTAGGCAAATTTGACCAAATGAAAACATTCTTCCCACCTTGAGGGTTGCTGCATCACATACATGCGTAGCATATCTTCCAATATTTGATTCACACTTTTAGTTTGGCCATCCATCTAAGGATGATAGGTCATACTAAATTGGATATGTGTTCCCAATCCCGTAAATAGTGCCTTCCAAAATGTTGATGTGAATTTTAATTATCGATCTGAGATTACGACTCTCGAAATGTCATGCAGTCTAAAAATTTCTCTCATGAAAATGTCAACAATTTGAAAATTATTGTAAGTTGACTGAACGGATATAAAATGAGCTACCTTACTGAGCCTATCTACTACCCCCATAATCGAATCATTGTTCCTCTTGCTTCTTGGTAATCCTGTGATGAAGTCAAGTGATATGACTTCCCATTTCCACTCTGGTAAAGGAAAAGGGTGAAGCAATCTCACTAGGTTCTAGTGTTCCACCTTAACTTGCTTACACTATAAACATTTGGTGAAATATTTGGCAATGTTTTTATGCATTCCAGGTCAATGATAGTATTTTCTTATTGTTGTCACCATTTTCTGATAACCAGGATGTCCTCCATAGGAGCTCTGATGGTATTAATCTAAAATCATACCTTTCAAGCTCATCTGATTTGGTATGCATGACTTCCCTCAAAATAGAAAAATTTGTTTATCATTAATTTCAAAATTTGATTGCTTTCTTTTTTTTTCTGCCTCTTTTGCTTGCTGCCATAGAAATTGATATTCAGGGTCTCTTTCTTTTTCTTCCATAATTTGCTCTTGAAATTTAAATTCTTCTTGATTAAAATAAAGTTCATATAAGCAATGTAGTTTCCTACTTAAGACATCAGCTACATAGGTCTCCTTCCCTTTTACATGTTGAATGTCAAAGTGAAATTCACTTAGGAATATGTTCCAACTTGCTTGGCGAGCATTCAAATCATATTTTTTAAAATAGCTGGTCAGGCTACTATTGTCAGTTCTTAATAAAAACCTTTTTCCCAATAAGTAATGTCTCCAGATTCAAAGGGCATGCACTACCGCAGTTAGCTCTAAATCATAGGCAGAGTGTCGTTGTTCGTGATCCCTGAACTTCATGGACTCATATGCTATCCCTTTTCCATCTTGTGTTAATACTACCCCCACCCCTTCTTTACACGCTTCTGTGCAGACTTCAAGTTCCTTTTTTGGATCTGCCACCTTCTATACAAGAGCAACAGTTAATAGTTCTTTTAATTTTTCATAGCTATCTTGGCACTCCTTATTCCACCTGAAGAATCGCCCCTTATACTGCAAGAAAGTGATGGGAAAGGCTATCTTAGAGAAGCCTTCAATGAACCATAGGTAATAACTAGCTAAACCCATGTAAGAGTGTATGTCTACTACATTTTTGGGAACTCTCCACTCCATTATTGTCTTTATCTTTTCAAGATCTATTGAGATCCCTTCAGCGGATATTACATGACCCAAATATTGTATCTGTTCTTTTTAAAAATCACATTTGCTAAATTTGGCATAGAGTTGATGCTCCTGCGACATTTTGATTACCAACCGGAGGTGTTCCTTGTGCTATTCAAAATTTTTAGAGTATATCAGTATATCGTCAATAAATATTGAAACAAATTTAACCAAAAATGGGTGAAAGATACCATGCATAAGAGTCGTGAAGGTTGATGGTGCATTGGTTAATTCGAATGGTAACACCACAAATTCATAATGTTCGTATCTGATACGAAATGTTATTTTTGGTGTTTCCTCTTCTTTAATTCAGATCTGGCGATCACTTGATCAAAAATATCATCTATCTAAGGTAATGGATATTTATTTTTGACAGTCAGCTTATTAAGCTGATGATATTCCATGCACATCCTCATTGTACCATCTTTATTTTTAATAAACAACACAGATACTCCCCATGGGGATACACTTGGTCGAATGTATCCTTTATCCAATAGTTCTTGTGACTACATTTTTAACTCTATAAAATCTGGCACACTCATTCTGTATGGTGCTCATGACATGGTGCTGCTCCAAGTAGTGATTCTATAGTGAAGTCAATATCTCGTTTTGGGGGTAATCCTGGAATATTCTCCGGAAATACATCTATAAAGTCCTAAGCAACTGGAAAATTTTCCAACATAAGAGTCGTATCTTTAGAATTAGTAAACCCCAATTGAATAGTGTATAGTTGGCACCCATTTCTAAGACATTTACTTAATTTAGATGTTGTAATGGGGCGCAATCGAAGGGGTTTCTTAATTCCCTGTAATTCTTGACGAGTGCCATCTTCTACCTTAAAATGGATGATTTTCTCCTTACAAAACACTAGTGACCAATGTATTTCTAGCGAATCCATGCCCAACACAATATCATAAGAGACTAAAGGCATAATATTCAAGTCAACAGTTATATGTTGCCTTCCAATTTCCAGAATACAATTCGAGACTTTTGCATTAACTTTTCTCTTTTCCCTAGTAGCCAATTGTACCAACCAGGGACTTAAATTTATGGCTTTGTAATTTATTTTTTTCAACTATTCGAGGATTTATGTAACTTAAACTAGCACCATATCAACAAAAACAGAAACAGTTTGAGAATATGACTTAGATTCCAATTCTATCATAGCTAGCAAGTAATCTGCTTGCCAATCCTCTAGTGCAACATTAGCCCTTGGTATGTTTCGTGCAACATCTCCAACTATAGATGCCTCTTCTAAGTTGGATCTAACTTTATTTCCTCAACGATGAGGGAAATTCTTAAATCAATGTGCCTCTCGGCATCCCCAACAATGTAGTGGTAGCTTCTAGAACTGTCCAAGTTCTGGACTACTGGATGCTTTAGTAGGCCTTTCATCTACTGTTAATTTAGGATTTTTCTGATTTTCTGAAATTTTCTATTTGATGGGTTCCCTGCGACATTCTTAAAATTTCTAAGCCTACTATGTTTGAAATTCAAGGTGCCTTTCCGCCCTTTCTTTGGTGGCCAACTTCTGCCAAATTCTCCTTTTGCCTTAAATTGTTGATAGCACACTCATGCTTTTTCGATCAGCTCATCCATGGTCTTTGGATTCATGAATTCGATCCTCTCCTTCAAGTGGGTAGGTAGGCTAGTCAAGAATATCTCTACTTTTTCTTCCTCGTCCCTCAAATATGGTATGTATCTTAACAAAGATGTGAATTTAGTAATGAATTCATCCATAGATAACTTTCCCAACTTCAAGTCATGAAACTCTTGAAACTTTTCATCATAAAATCCTTATGTTAGATACTTGTACTTGAATTATTTTCGAAACTCATCCCAGGTTACATTTTGATCCTCAATTCCCCGCACATTCTTCAATTCCTCTCACCATAATGTGGCCTTCTCCCATAGTTCATAAATAGCTAGACGAGCTTTGAGCTTGCTGCTATATTCACAGACCTAAAAATATTTATTCATGTTTATTATCCATGTTTCTACCACTTCTTCTGCCTCTCCATCAAAAGTAGGTGCCTTAATCTTCAGAAATTTTCCTTGTAATTCTACTTTATGTTTCTTAATTTCCTGTTGTTTCAAAGCACTTCCAGAATCTGCTTCATGATAAGTTCTATTTTTATTACTCCTCTGAGTACAAATCCCTAATTGTCATTAATTTGCTATTGTTTCTCTTATTCATCAATGTTTCTTTTTGTACTAGGTTGTGATGTAGGATGGTTCTCACTCAAATCATCTCTATCTAGAGTTGTTGCACTGTATCCAACAATTGAGTCGTCTGACACTATTGTTCCTCTAGTAACCTACTATTTTTTTGATGCTCGCCCATGCTCAATTGTACCCACATTTCTGGGTTCGTCTTTGGGTTTGGATGGGGATGGATTTCCCCTATATTTATTTGTCATAAAAAAAAATTCATTACAACTATTAATTACATCATAAAAATTAAAAAGAATGGTTTAATTATATCCATGTCCAATATAGATCTAAAGATTTTATTTCCGACAACATTTAAAGTGTGGCTTTGGAGTTGTTCTCCATGCCACCAATGTTAATTTATATATATTACATAATTTCTACATACTATATAAATATGATACTTCACCTATTTGATATTTTGATTTGTTGTGGATTATAGCACTTATACATCAATACAATAAAACAAGGTTAAATTGGAATTCAGAGCGCTATTGGAAAATAACACATTCATGTCGCATTCACGGTTCACATTTATTAGTTTTTAAGTCATTACAGGACATCCCATCATGGAGCTTACAGCGGATGAGGGGATAATTAACAATCAATGATTTTAAGTTTTATTATGCATGATTATTTGATCTTTTATCCTAAATAAGATTTATAAATGCCCAAGTGAATGGCAGTTGTCCTCCAGTGATACCATCTGTTGATCATCGATCCATCCAACCCTAGATCAGACAATGGTGGTTGTTGTAAATGAATTTAGGGTAACTACCACCCCTAACACTACTCTGTCCCACTCATTTGCTCCGCCGCTCTGTCTCAACTCCCTTCTGCGAGAGCGTCTGCACTGCATCTCTCCCTTATGACGCCAATTGGGAATTCAAGCTCGACATGGTTGCATCTGAATAGTTGTAGGCACATGTGTAGTAATGGAATTCGTTTTTTGGTTTCTGGATGTGGGTAAAACATCTCAAAGAACTAACAGTTCTCATTCTACTATATTCGGCACATAAGTTCCCAACCGACACCGGTGCGTTTTCTTCCATTTTAGCTATAATGATATCTTTCGTTTAATTATATTCAACAATGATTTAAAAATAATGATTCGAATTTGTTTTACACGGGTTTGTAACCCTGCTATGGCCAAATTCCTCATTCTCTATTTTTATCATGTCTCTTTATCATTTAGCAACAAATGGTTTTGTCTCTCACAGAGTGTCGAGGGTGAAAGGTAAGAACTTCTCATAACATTTGAAATTCAGGTTTCATTTAGGGTTTGATTGCATAGGTTGATTTTAAATTCAACCCTCATTCTCTTTGTTTTCTTTTTTCTACAAGGTTTTATTGCACCCTTGTCCTCATCGAATTCTGTGTCCCTTTGAATGCGGCTATGTCCTCCTCAATATTTTTTTGGGTGAGTGGTACACACTTCTTCTTTTCTTCATGGTATATATCTTTAAATTTTTGACCTTCTCGTCTGGCCACTGAGGGAACATCCGACTATGTATATAGGATTTCCAAGTTTACCTTATGTAATATTGAGGAAGCCAGATTAAAGGCAAGGAGTGATGTTGGATCGAATGAGAAAAAATAAGCATATGTAGCTATGACAAGGAGGAAAGAGAAGTTTTGAAATTTTGAGCATTGAAAGAAATTTTAAAATGAAATTGACATGTCTAAAATTCAGTGGTATGAATGTAATGAATATGGACACTTCGAAATGAATTTTCCTAAACTTGAGAAGCAAAACAATAAAATAAAGGAGATAAGTGAAGCCCATGTAACTGAAGAAGTAGAAGAACTAGAAGAGAAGAAGTCAAAGAAGGAAGAAGAGAAAGACATCTACTATTGAATGTATCTCACACATTTATTTTATTTTCAGTATACATAAGTTAGTAAGTCATGGTAGGAATATTGAGATGGCATCATTCTAGAAGCATGAAAGGATAGCTGAAGTAGAAGCTTGAATGGTTAAAGAAATTCATCTATGAGTATTGTAAGATAAGAGTTTGTCACACCTCATCATCATTAGAAAGAGGCATTTTCATAATAAGTATAACCAATATCCTCCTTTGGAATCCTTGTTAAAAGGATCACCTCTGTTGGAAAATATGAAAGGTAAATCTTGTTGATTTACTTGTTATTTCCTTATATTATTATTATATTTCTTATGCTATCCTTTTTATCTTATTTCATCAAGAAATTACCAAAACCAAAACACAAAGATCAAGGACACTAGATGTAGGCACACAACTAAGGAAAAACCCCTATATAGGGGAAAATCCAATCAAGAGATATTTCTTTAGTAATTCAAATTATATATACCTTCCTCCTCCACCAATTCAACCCTTAAATTTTCCTTCCAACCTTCAAAGATAAAATTCAATGATACTACATCAACCTTGCTTCAATACTGCATAAGGAAAGATTTTCGACCGTACTGCATCAGAATTTCAACCCATCTTCGAGACTGTAATTTCTGCCCTCGACTAGCTTCAGTTCCTTTGCACGTGTGAGACAACAGAGGGAGGATTTCAACTTCCTTAGAAAAATAAGCACCTCCTTATCCTTTTCTAGTGCTTTCCTTATTCCTTCTTGAATTTCACACTTTTTGTCCAATATATAGTGAGTTGATGAGGTCAGTTTTCCCTCGTGAGGTCAAATTTATCTAATATATAGTGAGTTGGTTAGGTCGAATTCCCCCGGTGAGGTCGGTTTGCTCCAATATATAGTGAGATGGTGAGGATTGCTCCTTGAAGTGGACAATATTTATTGGTTTCTTATCATTTTTAAGGCAAGGAACATAACATTTTCGCCCACACTTTTCCATGAAGAATATGAATTATTAAATAGTTTTTGCTACAATACCATAGGCCAATAACAAGGCTTATCAAAACCACAAGATCAATATGATAAGTGTTGATGTGGAATTTTCTTTAATTACTTAATTTGAAATAAATTAATTAAAATAGCATAATTAACTACTATAAATATTCCAGCATATTTTATGGAGGTTAATTCTCTACCATATACCTAATAATTACTGACAATTACATTAAAATGTTGGAAGGTCTAATTATATAGGTGTAATTATATAAACTAATTGAAAAACAAATATGGATAAAGAATTTAATTAGTGTATTTCTTATATGGAATTACTTCCACGCTTAGCATGAATTTGATACCTTTTGTATAAACAGAAATAAATAGAAAGAACCAACATAAATCCATTATAACCCTACGTCTATAAGAGCAAAGAGGGATAAAATATTTTGAAATGTAAACCGTAAATGTATCTACAACAAATTTTTAAAGCTTTTCACTATAAACACAATTTTGTATGAGAGATTTGATCGTCTTGAAACTATTGTAGATGTATGGCTAAGATGAATTTACACTTATGCTTAATCCAAAAAATCTCTACAAAGTCACTTTTCATAATCAAATGACTTTGCAACACCCCGAATGAGGTGAGAGATTCTTCACTGAATGAGGTCGATAAGTTATGTTTTCTAAAAAAAAAAAAGGTATTCAATTTAAATAACAAAATATCCAATATATTATGCATGTTATAGGATTTGTATATAAACATAAAAATATTATAACATGTGAAGAAAATAAATATATAGTTCATAAAACTAATATGACATGTGAAGAAAATAAATAAATAGTTTAATGTTATGAGATATTTTTGAATGTTATTAAGTTTTATGGATATAGAAATATTGGCAACAAAACAAAGAAGAACAAAAAAACTAAAAATAAAAATAACCATATTCAAAACTAAAATATATTCAACCCCTCTCAAAGAGATTTGAACTAGAAATTGATTAAACCCCATGCAAATCAATTTGTCTATGCTCCAAAACAACTGCAAATTTTGATATAATGAAAACAAAAGTAAAGACGACATGCAAATGAAATAGACCATTGTTTAATAATTTGTTTATTTATTAAAAAGAGCTTGATACTCCAAAAGTAACAAAAACGAAAGAATAATGTCTTATTAATTAATTTATTTATGAAAACAAATAAATATTTAAACATAATTAAAAAAAATAACATTTTATTCGTCAAACCTTTCTTCAAAATACAAAATATTCTATAAAACTACACTCACCACACACTCTCATTATTATTAGAAAACTACACTCACATTAACCACATACATCAAAGAACATGACTCTCAATCTCACAATATAAAACTACACTGATCACACACATCTTAGAATAAAATTGGAGGTATGCTAAATAAATAAAATATAAATAAGTTGGAGTTATGGTAAATAAATAAAACCTCTTTTTATACTTACTTTAGAGGTATGGTAAATATCTACAAATATAAATAGACTAGAGGTATGGTAAATAAATAAAACCTATTTTTATATTTACTCCATAAACCTTTTTATATTTACGAAAACTAAAAAATGAGGTTTTATTTAGGTGAAGCCTATGGTCCAAATACCATGGAAAATTTATTATTAATACCATGGGCTAAATACTATGAGCGAAATACCCTATTTATAAAAGAGGTATGGTAAATAAATAAATATAAAATAGGTATATAGATGTATGGAAAATACATAATAATAAATTAAATATAATCAGAAATCAACATCTAAGTATATACCAAGCCTATGGGCCAAATACCATGGTAAATAAAAGAGGTATGGTAAATAAATATAAATATAAGTAAAGCAGAGGTATGGTAAAAAATAAAACCTCTTTTTATATTTACTCCATTATCCACTCCTCTTTATATTTACCAACACTCAGAAAAGATATTTTATTTAGGTGCAGCCTAAGGGCCAAATACCCTAATATTAATATTAAATGATTATTATTATTATTATTATTATTATTTTGTAAACTTAGTAGATCCTTGCTATTCTCCATTCATAAATCAAAATGCAAGTCAGAGAAATTTACAGCTTTTAGCCTCAACCTGCCAGTAGGAAACTAGATATGTTGGCCGTCTTAAAGAGTTATAGGCCATCTAAAACATAAAAATATTTAATTTTTCTCTTATTTTCTTTAAGTAGCTAATATCGATATTTCCTTGCATAAAGATATGGGAAAAGTAAATGCTATCCACTATCATAACCAAAACATAAATAAAGAAAATCAGTCATCAAATGACTCTATAGGAGTCGGATCTTTCACGCTCGAGCCTCGCATGTCAGCCTAGAGCATGCTTTGTAGTTGTTTCTCAATTCTCCCCAATCAAAAACTTTGGTGATGCTGTCGTAAGTTAATATCCTAGATGGCCCTGTTGATATCTGCTATATTTGAGGTTTCTTTAGGAGCTCCCCCAATCTCTTAGACAGAGACAATATCCTTCACCAAAAGGCATTTTAGTATCCAATAGGTGCAAATGGAGTGATGAAATAAGAATAATCTTCTACGAGTATTACCAGGGTCAGTGATCATAGGATTCAATTCTTCCTCGGCCATGTCAGCCTCCCCCTCTTTGTTGGCCCTTGCACCCTGCTCCCACCCATGAATCAAAGACTTAATGTAGCATGGTGTACCATCTGAATATGTCTAGGACTGGTTCTGCATCACCTCTTTACTAGAATTTCTGCCACATTTGGCTGGAGTGGGTTTTGGAGCTTTGGGTTTCCCCTTTTTCTTTGCATCCTTCTTTATGCACTGGCATTTCACAATTCTCTTCAAATTTTGGTCTTCCAACAGGTTTATTTGTAGGAAATAAGTTCTCGGAATACTTGCAACAATACACATCATGAAGAGATTAAAGCAACCTGAGATATAAACACAATCACGTAGTAACAGGGGTTGGTTTCCATCACCGACATACATTGAATGCAACTTCAGAAGGCTCATATGAATTTAAAAATAGAAAAAATATATTGAGCAGACTAGCAGACGACAATAGAAGACTTCACCCTATACATATTTTAATAGACCAAGCATCTCTTTCCCATACTAGCCCAGACCTAGATAATCCCACCACATTTACTGACAATAATACCCTTAATCTGAGAATTAGTTAAATTGAAAAAAGTGACAAAAAAATTGACATGACTACCCCACTAAAAACCCAAACTCTTTACAGTGCCACCACCCACATTAAACTTGTTAGAGGCCATATGGCCTATTTCCAAGTAGTGTTGATTATAGTACAAATTAGAGCCATTCAAAGACGAGAAAAGAACAGAGCACCCAAATTGAGCAGAATGCAGATCATTACAATGCCATGCAAGGTCCATACAATGACCTGTCGGGTCCTTACAACTCCGTGCAAAACCATAGTAGAGCCTACACAACTAATAACACCATATAGAACCTAAGCAAGAATCAAAACATAAAAAAGCAGTAAACCAGGCTGCAATGTGGAGAAGGCAGTCCAAAGCTATTCCTTTCGCATGAGAATACATAACCTCTATTCCTACCAAAGCTCCTTCATTATAATATTGAACACAGAACTCTCTTAAATCGACCCATTCCAGGCTATCCACAACGAAAATTTCTAACTCTCGGGAAACAGGGTCATGCTTTCCAAGGAACTAGAAGCAAATTGCATGGCAATAGTGAAACGGGATTTAACTACATAACGCATGTAATTAAAAACAATATATTGAATCCGGTACAGATAATCTAGAAAAAATAGAATCCTCCTTTTGATTGAATGAAACCTAGGGAATCGTTTCATGGAAGTTATGAACAGAGAACTGGATACATACCCTTGGCAACAATATGATGCAGGTTGTAGTGTTCTCCCGTGACCGCTAAACTTCTCGCCGTTGCTCTGCGCACAACTGAAGACAAACAACTGGAGGATGGTAAGGGGAATGTACATAGCCCGTTCCCACCGCACACGCCAACACTTGCCCCAAAACATTATGGACAACCCACCTGCCTCACCTGGTTGTTCTGCATGAAGAATTAATGCCTTCATTACTCTCCGTGGGTGGAATATTAATATTATTATTAATTATAATACTCATATTAATATATTATAATATTAACATTATTAAATTTAATAAATTTGGATCCCAGAGTTTTGTATTTGAGTACACTACATGCATTGACAATCTCATGTAAACACGAACATTTAATATTTAAAATTTAATCTAATTAATCTAATGTTGGCCCTAATGAAAAATCACTTCTCTCCCTAAATATGTAAATTTAACACAAATATAGTGTCAAAAAGATTTCGAGAGTTATGTGGAGTGGAAAATAATATTTGTGGGAAAGGATTTCACAATACTAACTGCGATAGATTTCCTGCATTTTATTATTTTCTAACTTTTTTTATTACCTTTTCATCTACTTTGAATCCATGGATGTGATAGTGTGTAATGAATACCTCTTACCACCAAATTAGAATGATTTAATTTTTGCCTTGCCTAAAACCTTTCCCAGCTCTGAAACAAATTGATTTGAAGAATCTATTTCTAAATGTGTAAAAACTGGCCTAGATCCATCTAAACTCTAGATCTATCAAGCCTAGAGAGGAACCAAACCTTTATAGGTGCACTTGATAGATCGAGAGTTAAGATGGATCTAGGTTGGTATAAAATAATTGAAAAAAAAAGAATATGGTTAAAGAATTTGATTAGTGTATTTCTTATGTGTAATTACTTCCATGCTTATCGTGGATTTGATACATGGTGTATACACACATCAATATAAAGAACAAACATCAATCCATTGTAACCCTAGGTCTATAAGAGCTAAGAGGGATAACTTCTTTTGAAGTGTAAACCTCAAATGTATCTACAATTTTTTTAAAATTTTTGCACTATAAACACAATTTTGTACTTGGAGAGATTTGATCTTCTTGAAACTACTATAGATGTATGGCTAAGATGAATTTACACTTATGCTTAATCCACGAATGCTTTATAAAGTCACTTCGCATAATCAACTGACTTTGCAACACCCAAAATGAGGCGGATAATACCTTCTCTCTTCAGAAAAATAAATTATTTATTTCGAGTTAACAAAATATCTCATACAAAGATTCATATGGGATTTGTATATAAACATAAAATGTAATCAAATGACTTTGGAATATTCCTAATAAGGTGGATAATATTTTCCATCTCCAAAAATATCCATTATTTATTTTAAATTAACGAAATATATAATATTATGCATGATATGAGATTAGTATATAAACATAAAACTAGTATAATATGTGAAGAAAGTAAATAAATAGCTTAATATGAAAGTAAATAATTGAGGGATTCTACACATAATGAGGTGGATAAGTTGAGGTGGATTTATTCTAAATTAAAAAAATATCCATATACTATGCATGTGATAGAATTTGTATATAAAAATAAAACTAGTATAACTTGTGAAGAAAACAAATAAATAGCTCATAAAACTAGTACAACATGTGAAGAAAATAAAATAAATAAATAGTTTAATGCTATGCGAGCTTTTCAATGTTACGAGGTTTAATGGAAATAGAAACATTGGAAAAAAAACAAGGGAGAACAAAAAAATAAAACTAAAAATAACCATATTCAAAACTAAGTTATATTCAACCCCTCTCTATGAGATTTGAACTGGAAATTGACTAAACTCCATGCAAATCAATTTGTCTATGCTTTTTATGTGATGAAAACCCCCATCTCATGGATGAACTCAACGCAATGGGGACCATTTCTTCCTAAGGGGGGAGGAATGATCCAGGTGGATATTGGTGGCCACTCGCCTATTCCACATGGACACCCACAATTGTTTCTTTCAACTTTTCAGTTTCCTTAATTGTAGCACAATTTACTATTTTTAGCAGTTTCTCTGGTCCTAAACTTTCGGAGCCGTTTTGAGGCCCTAAACGATGTTTTTTGGGAAACCTGAGAGTATCATGGGCCTTTTTTTCCTCAGATAGGTCTTTCTAACAAGGTACTTTGTGCATCAAATATAGATTGTATGTCAAAGTTATGTCCCCAGGAAGTTGATGTGCCAATTTACGCAAACGAGGCCCATAGTTTTGGTGTTTCATCTCCTAGGGTTAGGTTTGTGGATGTTTAGGGTTTTCCATTGTTTCTAAATAATAAATAGGCCTTCGAGCCGCATTATAACACAGTTCAGAGACATGTAGCATCCACATCTCTTCTCAGAGATAAACTACCAATGCCCTAGCTAGTTTATTTCCATTTTGTCTATAAGCATATTTCAGTAATTTGATATTAATAAAATGAAGTGTTATTTCCACTACATCTTTGTATTTATGGTTATATTCATATTATGTTGTGTTCCTACATAAATCCAGATCAAATGGGAAGTTTGGAAAGTTTGAGCCTTGAAAGAAATTTAAAAATAATACTGACATGTTTAAAATTCAGCGGTATGGATGTAATGAATATGGGAAATTCAAAAGGAATTGTCCTAAACTTGAGAAGGGAAACAAGAAAAGATAGGAGATAAGTGAAGCCCATGTGACTGCAGAAGTAGAAGAACCAGAAGAGAAGAAGTCGAAGAAGGAAGAAGTGAAAGACCTCTACTATTGAAGGTATCTCACACATTTATTTTATTTTCAGTATATAGAAGTTAGCAATTCATGATAGGAAGTATTGAGATGACATCATTTTAGAAGCATGAAAGGATAGTTGAAGTAGAAGCTTGAATGGTTAAAGAAATTATTCTAGAAATATAAGAAGATAAGGATTTGTCACACCTCATCATCATTAGAAATAGGCATTTGCAGAATAAGGATCACAAATATCATCCTTTGAAATCCTTGTTAAAAGGTTCACCTCTGTCGGAAAATGAGAAAGGAAAAGATATTTTATCTTGTTGATAATTACTTACGATTTCCTTAAATTATTATTATATTTCTTATGTTCTTATTTTTATCTTATTTCATCAAGCAATTACCGAAAACAAAACACGAAGATCAAGGACACTATACATAGGTGCACAACCAAGGAAAAACCCCTATATAGGGGAAAATCCAATCAAGAACTTTTCCTTCAGTAATTCAAATTTGATAGACCAAGAACCTATACCAATAGACCTTCCTCCTACACCAATTTGGCCCTTAAATTGTTCTTCCGACCTTCAATTATCAACTGCAACAATACTACATCAACCCTGCTTAGATATTGCATCAAGGAAATATTTTTGACCCTATTGCATCAGAATTTCGATCCATCTTTGAGACTTCACGGATTTCAACTTCTTTAGCAAAATAAGCACATATTTCTCCTTTTCTAGCCTTTCCTTCTTCCTTATTTAATTTCGCACTTTTACTTCTTCCAGCTATTGCAATTCGAACTTGTGTGAGATGATATTCCAAAATGAGTGTAGTTTCTCCAATATATAATGAATCGATGATGTCAAATTGCCCCCGTGAGGTCGAATTTCTCCAATATATAGTGAGTTAGTGAGGTCAGATTCCCTTCGTGAGGTCATATTTCTCCAATATATAGTGAGATGGTGCATTTTTCCCCTCGAAGTGGACAATAATTATTGGTTTCTTGTAATTTTTAAGGCACAAGGAACATAACAATTTCACCCACACTTTGCCGTGAAAAATATTAATTAGTAAATAGTTTTTTTACGATATCATGGGCTATTAAAATGGCTTATCAACACCACAAGATCAATATGATAAGTGTTGATGTGGCATTTTCTTTAATTACTTAATTTGAAATAAATCAATTAAAAGAACATAATTAACTGCTATAAATATTTTGTCATATTTTATGGAGGTTCATTCTCGACCATCCACCTAATAATCACTGATAATTAAATTAAAATTTTGGAAGGTTTAATTATATAGGTGTAATTATATAAAATAATTAAAAAAAAATATGGATAAAGAATTTTATTAGTCTATTTCTTATGTGTAATTACGTCCATGCTTAACATGAATTTGACACATGTTGTATACATAGACATAAATAGAAAGAACCAACATAAATCCATTATAACCCTAGGTCTATAAGAGAAAAGAGGGATAAAATATTTTGAAGTGTAAACCTTAAATGAATCTACAACATTTTTTTAAAGCTTTTCACTATAAGCACAATTTTTTACTTGGAGATGTTTGATCTTCTTGAAGCTATTGCAGATGTATGGCTAAGATGAAGTTACACTTATGCTTAATCCAAGAATTCTCCACAAAGTCACTTTGCATAATCAAATGACTTTGCAACACCCAAAATGAGGTGGACAATATCTTCTCTCTTCAAAAATATAAATTATTTATTTTGAGTTAACAAAATATCTCATACAAAGCATGATATAGGATTTGTATATAAGCAGAACACGTAATCAAATGACTTTGGAATATGCCCAATAAGGAGGATAATATTTTCCATCTCCAAAGATATCCATTATTTATTTTAAATTAACAAAATATTTGATATTATGCATGATATGAGATTAGTATATAAACATAAAACTAATATAATATGTGAAGAAAATAAATAAATAGCTTAATGTGAAAAGAAATACTTGAGGGATTCTACACATAATGAGGTGGATAAGTTGAGGTGGATTCATTTTAAATTAACAAAATATCTAATATACTATGCATGTTATAGGATTTGTATATAAACATAAAACTAGTATAACTTGTGAAGAAAACAAATAAATAGTTCATAAAAATAGTATAACATGTGAAGAAAATAAAATAAATAAATAGTTTAATGATATGAGAGCTTTTGAATGTTATGAGTTTTTATGGAAATAAAAATATTAGCAACAAAACAAGGAAGAACAAAAAACTACTCATTAATCAACTGCAGAAATACAATAGCAGAGTTTCTCATCTGCTCAGCCTTCCTCACTACACATTCCTCCTCATGCTCACTTGCCTCTACGGGCTTGCATTTTATAGCTGTGAATGAAAACAAACTCATAAATTCTCTCACAACAAATATAGGATGCATTAACTCCTCATCAGAAACTGATGGAGCCAATGTAGCAACAAATCCTATTGTTGTCACCTACATGAGATTTTCCTCCATATTTAATTAAAAATAAGAAATAAAATCTCAACAATCTCCACCTTGACAACAATTAGCCTGATACCCTATTTCATTATTATTTTTATCTTTTCTGCAAGCCAAGAGAAGCCAGACACCATCGTAGCTTCTCTAACAAAACTGGTTTCGTGAACATGTCTGCATAGTTTTCCTTTGTATGCACCTTTTCAAGAGACACTCCCCTTTCAGTGATAACCTGTCTTACAAAATGGTACTTGATAGGTATATGCTTTGATTTACTATGATAGGCGGGATCTTTAGCCAAGTGAATTGCACTTTGACAATCACAAAATAACTTGATGCTGTCCTGCAACCTACCAAACTCACCAAACAAACCTTTCAACCAAACCGCTTCTTTGCAAGCATGCGAAGCAGCTATGTGTTCTGCTTCTGTAGTGGATAAAGCAACAATGTTATGTAGCTTTGACATCCAGCTAATAGCTCCACCTGCAAGAGTAAAGACATACCCTGAAGTTGACCTTCTCTTATCCAAATCACCTGCAAAATCAGAATCAACATATCCACAAACATATTCACTGCTTCTGTTATAAGTGATACAATAATCACTTGTGCCTCTCAAATACCGAAGCACCCATTTCACTGCTGACCAGTGTTCTTTTCCTGGATTTTCCATATACCTGCTGACAACCCCAACTGCATGTGAAATATCTGGTCGATTACAAACCATCGCATACATCAAACAACCTACTACATTGGCATATGGAATTCGAGACATATATTCCTTTTCTTCATTAGTGTTAGGACATAAACTTGAAAAAAGCTTAAAATGGGAAGCAAAAGGGACTGAAACAGGCTTCACATTGTTCATACCAAACCTCAAGAGTATCTTCTCAACATACTTCTGTTGTGATAGCCACAACTTACCATTGCTCCTGTCTCTGAAAATCTCCATGCCCAAAATCTGTCTTGCTGCTCCTAGATCTTTCATATCAAACGTCCTAGCCATCTGAGCCTTTAACCTGTTGATCTCTATTATGCTTTTGCTTGCTAAAAGCATATCGTCAACATACAACACTAAGATAATGAACATGCCATTACTTAATTTCTTAAAGTAAACACAATTATCATATTCACTTCTTATATAATTTTGACTCATCATGAAAGAATCAAATTTCTTGTACCACTGTCGAGGCGACTGCTTCAGACCATACAATGATTTCTTGAGCCTGCAGACAAATTTCCTGTTGCGATTTTGAACAAACCCTTCCGGTTGTTCCATGTAAATTTCCTCATCTAAATCTCCATGTAAAAATGCAGTTTTAACATCTAGTTGATGTAATTCTAAATCAAGTAAAGCAACTAATGCTAACACAATCCGAATTGAAACAATTTTCACAACTGGTGAAAAAATCTCATCAAAGTCAACGCCTGCTTTCTGAGAAAAACCTTTTGTGACCAGCCTCGCTTTGTACCTGTCTTCTGTATCATCAACACCTTTCTTCAATTTGTAAACCCACTGACATCCCACAGTTTTCCTGTCTTTAGGAAGTTCCACCAGATCCCATGTGGCATTCTTCGCTAACGCCTTCATCTCGTCCTTCATAGCCTCTTTCCACTTACCACTGTTTGAACCTTCTATAGCTTCCTGATAGCACAAAGGTTCATCATCGTTAGCAGTTAAAGCAACTGAAGTAACATAATCATCATACCTTTTAGGAAGTCGTCTGACTCTCGTAGACCTCTTTAAAGATGTTTCTGGTACTTCCACAATTTGCTGATTATTATCTGTAGGAACTTCTTCATGATCAGCATCTGAAACACGTTCATGATCTGCATATAAAACTTGTTCATGATCTGAATCTGAAACTTGTTCATCTAGACTATCATCAGTATTTGAACTGGTTTCAAACTGGATGTGTTGAACTTGAGGTACATTATCCTGTTTCAATTTATCATCTACATCTGGATTTTCAAGTGAGGATTCATTAAATTTAACATCTATGTTAATGATGATCTTGTGAGTAGTAGGATCCCACAACCTGTATCCCTTAGTCCCGTCACCATATCCAACAAAGATATATCTTTTTGATTTAGGATCTAATTTAGAACGCTGATGTTTCGGAACTAGAGCATATGCATCACAACCAAAAACTTTCAGTTTAGAATAATCACATGGATAACCTTTCCATACCTCTTGAGGAATTTTTCATCCTATTGCAGTTGATGGTGATCGATTTACCAAGTAACAAGCTGTAGAAACCGCTTCTGTCCACAATTCCTTCTGAAAATTGGCATTACTAAGCATACTTCTTGCTCTCTCTAACATAGTCTTGTTCATGCGTTCAACGACTCCGTTTTGCTGAGGAGTATATACAGTGGTTTTATGTCTTTCGATCCCAGCATCCTTGCAATAATTATCAAATTCCTTTGAAGTGAACTCACCACCATTGTCAGTTCTTAAACATTTAATGGTTCTTCCAGTGATGTTTTCAACTAATGCTCTAAACTGTTTGAAAACTGTGAACACATCAGACTTCTTCTTTAACATGTAGACCCACACTTTTCTAGAGAAATCATCAATAAAAGATACAAAATATGATGATCCTCCATATGAGGTTGTAGGAGATGGACCCCAAACATTAGAATGGATATAATCAAGGATTCCCTTACTAGTATGTTTTCCAGTTTTAAACTTCTGCTTGCTTTGTTTCCCAAACAGACAATGTTTGCAGAAATATAACTTAGAATATTTTAAACTAGGAAGTAACTTACGATCAGATAAAATTTTTAATCCTCTTTCGCTCATATGGCCCAACCTTTGATGCCATAAACGAATAGAATTACTGTCGTTTTCAGATACTGTAGAAGCATGATTTGACTCTGTTCTTCCTTCTAACTGAAAAATATTTCCAACCTTCTTTGCTTTCATTACTAGTAAAATTCCTTTATAAACTTTCATTACTCCACCTTGAATAAAGGTTTTATATCCATTAGTGTCTAGTACTCCTAGGGAAATGAGGTTTTTTCTTAGTTCAGGTACATGTCTTACATCAGTTAGAATTTTATTTGTCCCATCAAACATTTTAATCTGGACACTTCCAATTCCCACAACATTACATGAGGCATCATTTCCCATATAAACCACTCCATCATTGATTGATTTATAAGTTTTAAACCACTCTCTATGAATGCACATGTGATTTGACGCACCAGAATCTAACAGCCAATGTTGATCATGATTAGACAAACTAACTGATAACACTTCATCACTCATACCTGAAATCGATGCCAAACCTATATCTGTCGTGTTTGCTTCTTTCTTCTCTGTCGAAGAGTCTCCTTTGGATGTTTGCTGTCTCTTCCAACAGTCCTTCTTCAAATGTCCTGATTTGCCACAAAACCAGCACTTTACCTTACTCTTCTTCCCTTTCGATTTTGAACGGGAGTTGTTGTGCTTACTGAAGCGTCTTTCTTTAGAATGACCTCTGACCATCATTGCTTCTGATGTGGAGGTTTCTGAATTTGACCTCTTCCTTGTTTCTTCGAACAAAAAATCTCCAACAACATCATAAAATTCAAGGGTTTCTGATGAACTAAGACTTATAGAAGTAACAAAATGATCCCATGACTTGGGCAACGAGCATAATAAAGTTACAGCTTTATCTTCTGATTCAAATTTTACTTCTATACTTTCTAACTACACCAGGAGAGTATTAAAGGTATTCAGATGATCAGTTATCGTCGCACCTTCTTTCATGCGCAAGTTGTACAACTGTCGCTTCAGAAGAATCCTATTGGTTAAGGATTTTGTCATGTACAGCTTTTCAAGCTTTGACCACAAACCAGCAGCAGTTTTATCTGACACGATGTTAAACAAAACATCATCCGCCAAACACAGTCGAATGCCAAGCTATAAAACTGTCGCTTCAGAAGAATCCTATTGGTTAAGGATTTTGTCATGTACAACTTTTCAAGCTTTGTCCACAAACCAGCAGCAGTTTTCTCTGACACGATGTTAAACAAAACATCATCCGCCAAACACAGTCGAATGCCACTCAATGCTCTTTCATCTAAGTCACTCCATTCATCATCTGTCATGGTGTAAGGCTGTTTGGATTTCCCCAACAGTGCCTTCGCCACGCCTTGTTGCACAAGTAAATCATACATCTTCACTTTCCAGATCTGGAAGTTGTTTTTGCCATTGAACTTCTCGATCTCAAACCGGACACTTTGTGTTTTTGCCATGTTTAGTAACTCGTGTCACAAAAAAACTCCAATTTCATAAGGAATTAGTTTTGATTAAAAAAGCCCTTTCCTTTAAAAAAAAAAAATGCCCTTCTTCCAATAAAATGCCTCTCCCATAATACCATATGCAAATGGCATTAAAATTACAAATTAATTTATAATGGGCCACCCTTCTTTTCAATATAATCAATAAAGTGCCACCCTCTTAAATCAATAAAGTGCCACCCCCCTTTTTTTTCAATATAATCAATATTACACTTTTACAAAAGTGCACCTTATAAATCGATATATATAAATCGATTTAAAAATCATTTAAATATTGTATATCGATTTGTTAATATAATCGATTTGTGTTTTTTTTTTTTTTAAACTTCAAATCGATATATATAAGACACATCGATTTAAAACGAAAAAAAATATTACACATCGATTCTTGAAATAATTCAAATCGATATAACAGAAATACAAATCGATGTATGAAAATAAAACAAATCGATCAAATTACCGCAATACTTCACCGTTCAAAAAACGTTGGCAGCTTTTAAAGTTTTGTATTCACGGCCGGCAGCGTTTCGTTCTAAATGGCTTACACAGCGTTACAACTTTCACACAGCAGGCCACGGCGTTACAACTTTCCCAAGCGGACTCTCGGCTTTCAACCCCAGGTATACTCGGCTCTACGTAACAAATCTGGCACAGCAACTTCGACCCCCGTTCACAACAATCTGGCACAGCAGCTTACGTCCACGGAAAACGGTCCATGTTCAACTACGTTGAACCAGACTTTGCAGTCCATGGTCAACGACTGTTCTATACGGCCTTTGCGTCAGCGCTGTTAGTTAACGCCCTCTGCCTCTGGCTCCGATACCAAGTGTTAGAGATACAGCAGCGGAAATATAAATCGAATAACACACACAACGTTCAAACACACATAAAGAACAACAGATTTAACGTGGTTCACCCAACCAATATGGGCTACGTCCACCTAACAGGGCATCGGCAATCTCATTAATCAACTGCAGAAATACAATAGCAGAGTTTCTCATCTGCTCAGTCTTCCTCACTACACATTCCTCCTCATCTGCTCACTTGCCTCTACGGGCTTACATTTTATAGCTGTGAATGGCAACAAACTCATAAATTCTCTCATAACAAATATAGGATGCATTAACTCCTCATCAGAAACTGATGGAGCCAATGTAGCAACAAATCCTATTGTTGTCACCTACATGAGATTTTTCTCCAAATTTAATTTAAAAAATAAGAATAAAATCTCAACACATGTTGTGTCATGATTTCACATTGGATTATTTTCACCATTGTAGGGTAATCATCATGGCAAACTAGTGGTGTAATTAATAATTTTTATGTATGATTGATTTACTATCATGTTTAATATCAATTGTTTCTAAAAGGTGGAAGTTATATTGTGCAAATTTAAGAGTCGTGAGGGTTAATACATTCTGTAATTTTATTCAACAAGGTTTATATCTCAAACATAATGACATAAACTTAGCAGTCAAAGGGAAAAGGTGTCAAAGCATGTTTTGTTTTGAATTGACAAAACTCTATTTTTTAGATTGTTTTTCCTATAAAAATAGTAATTTCTGGAATAGTTTTTGAACAAATTAGAACTAAAATTTGAAAACCAAAAGAGGTTTCCATCTAGAACGAGGCCATTTAAAATTACCTCTCTCGTTTTTCTAAGATCTATCATGTCTTTGGATATTCTAAGGGATCATTGGACCCTATTTTTCAGGAATTCGCTAGTTTTTTTTTCTTGAAAATGTCGAGTGCATATGCGTTGCTCCAACCTTGTGAGCAATATTTTGGTATTAATTGAGGACGGTTTTATTCTAATCCTGAAAATCACAAATGTCAGCAATAATATGTGCACAAGATGCATCATACTTCATGACATCAAAAGCAGTCATCAAGTGTTTGGGTAGCGTTCGGTTGTCAAAGTAATTACCATATTTTACTTTCCAAATCTGGATACTTTACCTTTATTTTCTATTTATTTAAACAACCAATTAGATTAGTTATTTTATCATGTTTTAAATATGACAACAAGCATGCAGTTTGTGAATTCATCCAATTCGAACTTATCAAGATTCAAATCTCATAGTTAGTGATAGTAAAAACAAATGGTAGTCAAATGACATGTGGCAGAGCATCCAAGTTTTTTAGGAACATAATAAACATCGAAAGGAATAGGTGGTAGATCTCTAAGGCATGAAATCATAAAGAAACATGTGGCAGTCAAGATAGATTTTTAGATTTGAAAACTTTAAAAATATATTCATTTGATATTTTTCAGGAAAATTATTAATCTTGAAACTTCAACCATTCGATACAAACGCAGATTTAGTTTATTTTTAAAATTATGGATAGAATTATTTTCTAGAACCTAACAATGTTTTTTTTTACAAACTCGATAAAGAATGTGATTTTGTAATGAATAGGGGTTCATATTTTTTGAAAAAATTATTGTGCTTTGTATATTTTGGGATATTTTTAACGAAGAAATCCTAAAGCTATAGAAAAAATTCATGCATTGAGTGTTCTGACAGTGTTTTCTCCTATCTAATGTATTTTTCTTGCTATGGTGTGTCATATTATAATGATTAAATGAGATAATATAAGCATAATTAATTCATTTTGATGCTTTGTTCATAAATTTAATTGTTTGCACTCTTCTTTCTAAAGTCGCCATGGGAATTCATTTGTTTGATGCTCCTTCTCAGTGGATTGTTTCTCCCACGTTATTCCTTTCATTACAAAAAATCCATGATTCAGATTTTCTCAGCTACCTTGCATTTGTAGGATGTTTTAGTGTGATATTACAATTAAGTCAAATTAGACTCCATCACCCAATGATGTATTTTTCTCCAGATTCCAGTCAACATCAATCATTTTTTCATTAATATGGCCATAAGTTTAACAAACCTGCTACCGTTGTGACCTAGGGTAGTTACGTTTGAGGAGAGACCCCCCTTCGGTTTGCGGGGACAACCTCAATCCCAAAGCGGTTAAGAGGTTACCTTAGATTTTTTCCCTTCACAACGACGATTTTCTCTAAGTGATAACATATTAGTGTCATTGTCGGGGAACGAAAGATACATTCTCCCCGAACAATTTGATTTTTTAAATCAAGCATATGAGAGAAAATAGGGATTTGAAGATTAGTTCAGTTGCAATATTTTTCTCTGAAGACTCCATTTTCAAAGGAATCTAGAGATTCATAACTTTCAAGGTGACTCCACTCTTAAAATGATATGTAGCTTAAAGAATTCATTGGTGACTCGATTACACTAATGAAGGACTTAGATGTTGCTGCAAACATTTCAAGCTATGAATGTTTGGAATTTTCAAAAACTCATGGTTTTCTTAGTCCTTTACTCAAGGATGAATATTTTTTTAGGAACGAACCAAAAATTAGTGGAAAGGATTTGAGCTTGAATTTGAAGCATATTTCAAAATTTCGTGACTTTAACGATCTTCTTAGAGTCAAATATGAAGATGCCTTTATCATATTTTTTTATGATTCATTCCAAAGAAAGTGCAAAATTCGGGTTGAAATTTTACCTGCATAATTATAAGATATTTTTTAGCTTTTGGGAAACATGGATGGATAAAAGAGAGTTTGTGGCAGACCGTGTTTCCATTCAAGGTTTTAATGAATGGAATGATATGTACAATGATGATGAAGTGAATGAAATTTTTTCTTAATTTTTATCTTCTTATTTAAATTCATGCAAATGTAGCTCGAAAGATAATTTTTTTTTTTTTAGAAGAGTTGACTAATGACATTGAAATCAATATTGAAGCTTTAGAAGATCATACTTTACCCCATATTTTTCCATTTCAGGATCTTTCTTTTGAAGTTTCATTTCAGCGGAAGCAAAAAGTTATATTGTTGCCCCTTATTTATGATAATGGAAAATATTATGGCTTTAATCATGAGCTTTACAATTCATAGATGAAGCAAAAGAAACAATTAGATCATAAGAAAAGATGTGGTTTTTACAATTTTAGAGAACCTGTAGATGTTTATATGGAGGAAATTTTCAGACTACATTCTCATTCATATTTCCACTGTGAAAACTAGTTCCAATATCAGTTTCCATAGTTTTTATATTTTCTAGTTTTTGTTTTCTTGAAATGAAGTCAAGGAGAAACACTATTCGAGTAGCTACTTGATTTTCAATATTGGAATTTTTTTTTCAGTCGATCTAAAATTTATTTAGAAGGTTAAAGTAGTATTCTGTGTAATAAGCATGTTGGGGTAAGCATGAATTTCAGTTTTTAGTTTGCAGTCAACAGTATGTGTTTTTCAGTTGCAAATTTAATTGGTTGCAAGTAAGGTTATCGGTTTTAGGTAAAAGGTTGAGAGCATCCAATGGATTAGGCCTCTGATCTATAGGGGATCTTCTTACCATCTATGATCGACATCATCCCTGTGGAGCTAGTTGTTATCACAATATTAGTTAATAGTTTTAGGGTGTTGACATTTTTATTGTCAGCGCCAAATTGTAAAAGGTAGTGTAAAAGTACTAATAAATAAATTATCAACACTATTGTGAATTTGTAAAATAAAAATAATTTATAGTTGGAGTATTAGCACCAAATGTAAATTTAAATTTTTTATGTCAAAGGAAAAATGCTGATAGATTCCACGTAAGCAAAAGAGCGGGCACTTGATCAAGTGATTGTTGGCTAAACAAATGGTTACATGTTGTGTCATGATTTCACATTGGATTATTTCCACTGCCAAAGGGTATTCATCATGGTAAACTAGTGGTGTAATTAATCATTTTTATGTATGATTGATTTACTATCACATTTAATCTCAAGTGTTTTTGGATGGTGGAAGTTATATTGTGTAGAGTTAAGAGTCATGTAGGTTTAATCCATTCTATCATGTTATTCACCAAGGTTACTGTCTCAAACATAATGACATAAACTCATTAGTCAAAGCATCGTTTGTTTTCACTTGAAAAAATTAAAAATTAGACTATTTTATCTTTTAAAACAACTGTAATTTCAGACGCAGTTCTCGAACAAATAAGAACAAAGTTTTGAAAACTGAAAGTGGTTTTTTTCTTTTTTTCTTTTCTGAAACCAACCCATTTTAAATACACTCTCTCAGTTCTTTAAAATATATCACGGTTTTGTATATTAGAATGGATAATTGGACCCTATTTTTCAGGAATTCACCAGTTTTGTTTTGTTGAAAACATTAGGTGCATGTGCATTGTTCCAAGCTTGTGAGAAATATTTTTAGTATTAATTGAGGATGGTTTTGTTTTAATCCTACAAATAACAAATGTTAGCAATAATCTGTGCACAAGAGGCATCATACTTCATGAAATCAAAGACCAGTAATCAAGTGTTTGGGTAGTGTTTGGTTGTTAAAGTAATTGCTAGATTTTACTTTCCCAATCTCGATACTTTACCTTCAATTTCTATTTATTTCAACAATGAGTTAGATTGGTTATTTTATCATGTTTTAAAGATGAAAAAAATAATGTAGTTTGGTATTTCATCTAATTCAAACTTATCAAAGCTCAGAGTTAGTGACAATAAAAAATGGTAGTCAAATGATGTGTGGCAGAGAATCCAAGTTTTTTAGGAACATAATCAGCATCGAAACGAATAGGTGGTAGATCTACAATGCATAAAATCAACAAGCCAGAGCCTAATTCCAGATTTAAAGGAGCAGGTGGTAGTCAAGATAGCTTTTCATATTTCTAAAGTTTAAAAATAAATTCATTGATATTGTCAGGAAAATGATTTATCCAACAACTTCAACCATTCAATACAAACCCAAATTTAGTTGATTTATAGAATTATGGATAGAATTAGTTTCTAGAACTTAGCAATAATTTTTTCTTACAACATCTATAAAGACTGTGATTATGTAATGAGCAGGGGTTTGGTTTTTTTTCTTTTTCTTTTTAAGTATTGTGCTTTGTATATTTCGGGATATTTTTTATGAAGAAAGCCTGAAGCTACAGCAAAAATTCATGTGTTAAGTGTTCTGAATGTGTTTTATCTTGTCTAATGTATTTTTCTTACCATAGTGTGTCATCTTCTAATGATTAAATGAGACAATATAAGCAAAATTCGTTCATTATGATGCTCTATTCATAAATTTATTTTTTTGCACTCTTCTTTCTAAAGCTGGCATTGGAATTCATTTTTTTGATGCTCCTTCTTAGTGGATTCTTTCTCCCACATTTTTCCTTTCATTATAGAAAGTCAATGATTCATATTTTCTCCACTACCTTTCCTTTATTGGATGTTTTAGTGTGACCTTACAATTAAGCCAAATTAGACTCGATCACCCAATGGTGTGTCTTTTTCTCCAGATACTAACCAGCATAAAAAATATTTCATTAATATGTCCATAAGTTTAATAGACCTACTACCATTGTAACCTAGGGTAGTTGAGTCCGAGGAGAGATCCCCCTCCAGATTGAGGGGCAAGCTTCAATCCCAAAGAGGTTAGAGGTTAACTAATAGTATTTTCCTTCACAAACAAGGTTTTCTTTGAGTGATAATAGGAATAATGTATCATATGGCAGTAGGTCTCATGGTGGGCAAAGGTTGAACATAGATCACATGGTCAAAGATGGAATATTATCAAATACATCTGATAGATGAGGCAGTGGATATGGGCTTTACTCTAGTTCTAGTTCAGACAGGTATCATGGTCATCATCACTATCATCCTTATAGAAGAGTAGCAGGCCCATATTTTCCGGATGAGTTCTAGAAAGCCAAGCCACCTACATTTTATGGGGAAATGAAGAAGTCATAGGATGCATAATCTTGGTTGGTTGGGATGAATAATTTCTTCAGATTTCATGATTACTCAAATATCATGAAGGCCATAATAGCTACCTTTAGTCTTAAAGGTAAAGTATATATTTGGTGGGAATATGTAAAGAATGGCAGAGGCATTAAATTAGATGATTTTACTTGGAGGGAGTTTGAAATAATTTTCAAGAAGAAGTATCTATGGGAGAGATACTATGATGACAGGTCAAAGGAGTTATATAAGTTGAAGATGGGGTCTATGACCAATGAGGAGTATACTAGAAAATTATTTAATTTTTTGAGGTATGTGCTTTATCTTAAATAGGAGAAAGTGAATATTTAAAGATTCATCAGTGGGTTGTCGGTAGCGTTTAAAGCTAGGCTAGAGTTTGATGAGCCTAGATCATTGGAGGAATCCATAAGAAAGTTGAAACATTGCTATGAACAATCGAGGTGTAAGACAAAGTCTCGGTAGGGTTGGAAAGGGAAATAAAATACTAAAGGAAAATGGAAACCAAAGCGAACAAGACCTCATGATGCAAGTGAGAAAGATAATGTTGCCATGTACAAGAAGTTTAATGGACCTCATCTTGGAGGAAAAAAAAGTAGAGGTGATGGTAAAAAATAGTTGCAATGTTGGATATGTGGCAAGGAGAATCTCAAGAAGGATTTTCCATCGTATCAGGGTGGTAGGCCTCATATCTACAGTGCACAGGAAGCATAGACTTTTGGGGATGTTGGACAAATAATTCCTCGTATCTATTTAGCATTGGATAATAGGCAAATGAATCACTAGGCATCTATTATCAAGTTGGACGATAAGCTTTGTGATAAAGTTGTTTATATTTTGATTTACCCTAGATATAATTATAGTTATGTTAAATTTTACCTACTGGATAAGTGTGGTTTGAGAAAATAAGTGCATGTAGAATCTTGTCTAGTGTAGTTGGCTACAACTAAAAATAAAAGATTCATCATTCGGTAAGAGCTTGTGTATTTGAGTTAGATGGTATGCCTACATCATTGCATCTAAATGTTCTTCCGTTGGGATCATACAATATATTATTTGGTATGGATTGGTTGTATTTTCATGGAAATAAGGTGGATTGTTGTGATAAGGCTATTGAGTGTTTGGATGAAAATGGGGAAGATGGAATATTACAGGGTAAGAAGAAGCAAACATCGGTTAGAATGGTTACAACTATGAAGGAAAAGTAGAGTCGTAGGAAAGGGTGTGTGTAATTTGCAGTACATATCTCCAGTGATAAAGGTAAGGATGTTGAGGATGTGGAGGTCTTGAACAGGTACCCATTTTTACAGTAGTTTCAGGATGTATTCCCTATAGATATTTCAAGTTTGTCACTTCACAAGGAAGTTAAATTTTTTATTGAGTTGGTACTAGGGGTATCACCAACATCAAATGCACCTTACATGATTATCACTCTAGAGTTAGTATAATTAAAGTTGCAGTTGAAGGAAAAGCTTAACAAGGGATACATTAGACAAATTGTATCACCTTGCGGTGCACCAATATTGTTCGTGAAGAAGAAGGATGGTACTCTCATATTATGCATTTATTACAATAATTTGAACAATATAACCATCAATAACATGTATCCATTACCAAGGAACAATTATTTGTTGGACCCTTTTAAGGGAGTGGTAGTGTTCTCAAATATTGATCTAATATTAGGATATCATTAGGTACGCATCAAAGAATAGGATACTTGTAAGATTTCTTTCCGAACTAGGTATGGACATTATGATTTTATTATATTCCCATTTGGTTTGACTAATGCTCCAGCTACTTTTATGTGCTTGATGAATAGTGTGTTGTGTCCTTATCTGGAAAAGTTTTTTATTGTATTCATTGATGATATATTGATATATTCTAAGAATGAGGAAGAGCATGCCGAACACTTAGCAGAAGTATTGAGGTTTCTAAGAGAGAAACAGTTATATTCCAATCTTAGAACATGTAATTTCTTTCAGACAAAGGTATAGTCTTTTGGGTATGTGGCTTCTAAGGAAGGTATTGCAGTATACCCAGAAAAGATAAGTGTTATCATGGAGTGAGAAGCTCCTAGGAATGTGGATGAGGTAAGGCCATTTATGGGTTTGGAAGGTTACTACGGGAGGTTCATTAATAGTTTCTCATGGATTGCATATCCTATCACATCATTGAAAAGAAAAGAAAATGTTTGAATTTGCAACAAGAAACAATGAAATTAGAAACCATAAAGGAAAAAAAGTGCACACACATTGATGAGGAAATTAGGTGAGGAATTTTAGTTACACACTAGTGAGGAATGTTGGTGTCTAATTTATTTTTCCCTTAAATAAATTGGAAAATAAATTGTAATTTAATCTCATAAAAAATTGTATCAATTAACTAAGTCATGATGACTAATTTAGCTCGAGAAATTCGAGTTGAGGGTCTAAGATGAGGCATGTAGATTGATTCTAATATTTTGGGGGTCCAATTGCAGTTAATGCACTAGTGGGGTGCAGGTGTAATCAGTTAACTCAATTAATTGAGTTAAAATCAAATTAAATAGTTTTAACTGAGTGATGAATTAGTGAGAGGTCCACTGAATTAAATTAGATTTAATTCAAAAGTCGTGATCAATCAGATAACTGATGATTCACTATTAATAGTTGCATGCATGTCAGTTATGAGGAAGACCCACTTGAGATGGAGGTTAAAGGGAACATAACTATCATTTTTATTATTAGAGAGTTTGCCATGTGCAATTATAAAGTCATGAGGATGCCATGATGTATTGCACAATAAAGGAAGGTTGATTTTCCTATTTAATAGGGGCCTAATTCTTTAAGAATTGTGTGAGAAAGGAAAGCTGAAGGAAGGCTAAGAATTGACTATGTATTTGTCCAATTTTACCTAGATCAGCGTGATACATTTGGTAGAGTGCTAGAGAATCTCATGAGAGATTAAGCATTGTATTATTTCATGATTCCTTGCATTTATAAAATATATAATAGTGGCGTTTAGAGTAATTGATTTCCCAAATAACATATTGTGTTGTGTGATCGATTCACTTCTTTCTCTTACTTGCATGTAATTGAGCGATCATGTTTTGTATTCCAAAAATATTGTTGTTATAGGTCGATTTGGGCATCATCCCAAAACACATATAAGTATTCATTAGGGTCTATCATACTCTAAATTGGTTTCTAAATGCCCTAAAAAAGTCATCTTATTGGTGGTCTTCCTTCATGAAAGTTTGATTTCTTAGATTCCAGTTGAAGTGCCCCATTGAGCCATCAATGCACCCCTAGAAAACTATAACTACTTTGTAGAGCATCTACTCCCATGAAAGTTTGTGTTGCAGAGGATCTAGGCCCACTTTAGAGTGTGTTGGTCGATTGGGAGTGAATTGTTCATTGGATTCTGGGAATATTCCCAACCTCTAGTGACTCCTAGAATTTTTTCTAGCTTTCACCTCATCTGACAGCCTCAAATTTGGAACCCTGAAGTCATTAAACCTCTTATCCTCCTATTCCCATTCCCATGAACAAGGAAACCTCTTTATCCATTTTTAGGAAATCCATTGAATGATTCATTTATGTCAAACTACCTTGATCTACTTATAAATAGAGCACTGAACATAGTGCACAAGAGAGAAATAGTTTGTGTTAAGTAGAGTTATGTTGGTGAGATATTAACTCTTGAAGGTATTTTGCATGTAATGTGATGCTGTTGGATTGTTGATGCTGGATGTGATGAGGATGGGACTCAAACTGGATGAGTGAAAAAAAAATCGATCAACTAGTTGTACTCTTCCTTATACTTCATAATAAATACATTTTTTCCTTTCCTAATGCACGTGTCAATGATGTTATATGTGTATTTATGAATTTAATCGATTCAATTTGTTTAACTTGAATAGATCATGCTACCTTTATGTAGTTTTTTATATTCTATTTTTCATGGCAGGTATCAACCAAGTGAGTTAAGTTGGATTGAGATCGAAGAAAGAGACGAAGGGGGGTGAGGGAAAGAGAACATATTACAAGCAAGTTTCTCTCACTTTAAGGAAAAGGTCAGATATCTTTCTTTCTGTTGTTCTATGTGCAACACCACACTTAGGGAAAGAATACTTATCCGTAGGTTTGCATTTCCGTGAAACAAATTGGCAACCATACTGGGGATAGAAGAATCATCCCTGGTGGTTTTGTCCTCATCCATCAACATCTAGTATACATTACCTGCTTATTTTTAGTCATTTGAATGAGTCTTAGCAAAATTAGTGTGATTGCTTGCTTTTTCAGAGAGTCCTCTGGCACCAACGCATTTTTGGTCTTGAAACAGTGATCTGAAATGCACTGTCTCCCACTCAGGGGTGTGTTTCCCCTGTGACCAACCAAAATCTATCTGTTTTGTCATTTTCCAATTCATGCCAGTGTTTTGTTGCTGAAGTTTTGAGTGATTGATTTCCTTTAGAGATCAATTTTCCTTTACTCTTCTTGCTTCACTTTGGATTTGTTTGATCAATGTTTCTTTTTGTTTTCTTTATCATTGTTGAATATTTCCAAATTTAAATTTTATATTCAATCAATTCATTATTTTTGAAAAAAGGAATTGTCATTTCAGTATTCGTTTCTCTTGAAAGTTTTGAGTGATTTTTTATGCATTAGTTTCTTTTTCGTTCATATAAACTTAAAATAAATTGAAAATAAAAACATTCATTTTCATTTAGGGATTGTGAGTGCTACTTGTTGAATAGTTTAGGGAAAAATCGCATTTAGATGTGCTCATTGATGATTGCATACAATATGATTTCTCTATCCATAGTAGCTAGTTTTTCATTGTCGAAAATCAATTCAAAACGAATGCTTATCATTCTAATTTCATTCTAGGAATGTTCAATACATCTCGCAGTGAATTTGAAAGATAAAATGATAATAAAGATCAATATAAAATTTATCTGAATTTATTTAAGGAATAATTGTAACATTAACGATAAAATTTATAGGTCTAGGTTAGAAGACGTGTTTCGACGTCGTTAAACATATCAGTTGACATTAATTGTCTGCGCTACATTCCAAGTGTGATACCTCATTCCATGTACATAAGTATATTAGATATCATCCTCGTACTTTTGGCTATATCAAGTGGTGTTCTAGTACGAAAAGTATAAGGGGATGGTCTCACTATGCGGTTTCGCATTAGACAGTGCTAATACGGATTGGGCCTTCACGTACCTTCACGTATATTTGGGAGGACAACTTTAGGTTGCTTACCATCCATAGGTAACCAAGTCAACCACCTGGTACCTGTGATACACTGAAAGTAGCATTCAGGGATATTTCCTGCACGTATAATAAGTCCTTGGTTCATTGAGGCAGTATATTGTACTTCACAGTTGCTTGGTAAACATTTTTCTAGTATCACCCTCTTTTTGTTTATTTTTTTTGTATAAAATCAATCATCAATCATGGAAGAAGATCAAACCCTTCCCCGTTTTTCATGTAGGACAACGAATAAACCTCCATTGCTGCCAGAATCTACTCCTAGTATATGAATATGTGATTTCCATACCGAGTCCAGTACCTCTGGAACTCTTGGTGCTACATCATCTGATATACCAGAGACATCTAATCCTTTGAGTACCAAGTCTCGAGTTGTTTCGATAGATCCCCGTTTATTTTCTAATGTCGAGACGAAAATCTCATAGTTACCTCAGGACACTGAAATTCAATCCAATGAAATGGTAAATCCTGAACCTGAGCTTGTTCAACTAGAATTTGATCTACTAGTTGATCCCAAAGTCAAACAATAAGAAGTTGTTCTGGTGCAACCATCTGATCCTCAACCATCTGTAACCATTGAGTCTTCTTCTTTACCACAGATTTACCACCTAAAATTTATCTTGGGCCTGATGGTGAAGTGCTTCCACCTTGTTTAATTTTGATAAAGGAAGAACTTCAGGAAGAGACAACCCATTTGACTCCCACTCATTTTGGGTCGGGGCTTCATTTATATCAGTCTTTTCCTTGTTTGACCTACTCCGCTTCCGTTGATTCTTTTTACTCTCAAGTTCTTGTAGATCCATTAGAGTATTTTCTGGGAATTTTAACCATGGCAGAGACAACATCCTAGACTATACCATTTTTTATAGCTGCGGTATCATCTATTTTCACTTCGTCTTCGATGTTTTTGATGACACCTAAGGAACATCTTTATGGTGGTTCATTTGTCCCACTGGATTATCAGGATTTAAATGGAACCTACTCTGGTGTCTCCTCTAGTCCATGGACTTCACCCATGTCATCGTCTGGAATTATATCTAGTTCATCTATTATGAGTACTCAATGGCCTGACCCTCAATATTAGGCTGGTCCATCTAATTACTGTCCATCTTATCTAGTATCTGCTGGATACCAATTATATGAAAGTAAATATGTGTAATATCCCTATACTCCATATGGTGGGGGTGCACATATGTTCGGTCCATATGGTAGTACTCCATCATATTTAGGTCCATCATATGCTGGAATGCTTGTTTTCCAATGGCAACCTACTTTTCTTGTCCAAATGCAAACAATTGTGTATCAATATCAACCATTTCAACGTGTTGCATTTGTGCCTAGTACGCCTGTCATTTCTTCTATGGTTGTTGGTCAGTCTGCACAAGCGGGTCCTTCCACCACTAACCCTCAAGTTTCAGGTCTACATACTCTATCTTCTTAGCCCGGTATTCAACAACCACATGTTTCAGGAATTTCGCAACTGCAGGATAGTTTACCTTTGTCACAAGCTTCTATAGGCCCTGTCTATTCACAACCAGGTCCAGATTATCCTAGTGGGAAACCATTTCATCAGATACCATGGCAGCCACAGTAATCATTCCCATAGTATTAGGCTTATCCAGGACTTGGTCAGCAAGCCTACCCCTTTCTGGGTTACCAACAACAAAATCCATTTGTCGATATGCAAAGGCCTACTTCTCAGGCGATTCCATCTTATATTGGTTATGCTCAACCTGACATTAATCGAAAGTTTCTGTTTATTACAACGTTAGAATTACCAGATTTAAAAAGGATCACTAATGATCCAATTCATTATTTACCTTGGTGGCTGGTTATTCCACATAAATTACCCTCGGAAATTCCAAAATTCAATGGAAATTCTAAAGAAGACCCCTCTACACATGTCACGACTTATCATTTATGGTGTTCATCAAACTCCTTAAATAATGATTATGTTAGATTGTGTATTTTCCATCGAATGCTTACTGGTTCGGCTACAAAGTGGTACATTGAATTACCATGAGCTTCGTTTGATAAATTTATAGCTTTCGCCACTACTTCTTTAACCCACTTCCAGTTACCCATCATATATGATACTGGAACATAACTTTTGAACAAATTTAAACACACCATTGCTACTCATATATCGGATCATATACATGAGTGGTGTCATCGTCATCAAATGGTTAAAACACTTTTTCCTGATCAGCTTTTAGCTGAGTGGTTTATTAAGTCCTTGTTGCCATCTATCACCAAGGATGTGGCCAAAGGTGGTGTTGTCACTAAAGAGAAACTCATTTCTCATGCTTAGTATCTGGATCTGATTTACACTCAGTCTGGCATGCTCTACGAAAATATCCCAAAGGCACCGCGACTAAATTTTATTGTTCCTCTTGTTCCATCTGGTCAGGATATTCATGCTGGCGATGGCATGATTAGTTTTGCTAGTGCTCCAGCAGCAAGTTGACTATCTGGTCCTACACTTGCTGTTTCAAATCAAAATCCTACTACATATAATTCTTTGTCTTCTTCTTAAATCCATGTCGTGTCATCTGAAAAAGGAAAAATTGATAAGAAACCAGGAAGTAGGAAGAAAGGGAAATACAAGAAGAAATCAAATTCACCCCCGCAAGAAAAAATCATCTTATTCATCTAGTTCTTTTCAGAAACCTTTTTATCCTTTCTTGATATATAATGAGGAGAATTTTATGTGAGATTTTCCTCACTGCTCGGAAGTCCCAAAAATTCTTAAGACTTCTTCCACATATGTAGTGTTGACAAATACTTTTCCGAACCAAGAAACACATATGGTTGCTACAGATCCTACTTCTAGTTTGCAAGTGCTTATGCTATCCACCACCAAGCCCAAAACTAATGTTTTTGTGTCGACATGAAGTAAATATTGCAGTAATCCATTGTCATTTCCAATGGTCAGGCTACAGATCAACCTACCACTTCAAATTCAACCTCATCTAATTCAGCTCTTACGCCTATCCTTCCAAAGTTAAAAATAAAGCTTCTAAAGGGAGTAGTTCACAAATCAAAATTCAACCCTCGAGCTTGTGCAACTAAAAATTATAATGTAGTAGAAGACCTGGCTCAATCACCTTCTGCTATGTCAATGTTTGAGGTTCTTTATAATTGTCCCTCCCAGAAGCAGGCTTTATTTTCCATGATCAGTGGAATTGATCCTATTAGCCCCAATAATCTCCCAGGCTGAGAAGGAAATCGAATGAGGTAACCTCAGACCTCTTTTGGATTTGTATCTAGCCCTGCCAAGCTCGAAGAGGGCTCTCTCTAGTGAAAACTCTCAATCAAAGGAGATCATTGGAGTATGAAATGTATCTTAGGCTAGGTATGATAGGCTTCAGGGTTTTGATTTAGGGTTTTTGGGTTGAAATAACAAGAGAGAAAGTACCATTGGGAAATGGAGTCAAGGCTGGTTTCTCTGTACAGACTTGAGGAAAAGTATGTGTTATGTTTAGCCAGGTAAATGATATGAAATGAGAGATAGAAATGAGAAGAAAGCCGACTAAACTATAGACATCTATTAATGGGTGAATCTCTATTGCAGATTTAGAAGAAATAACACAATGATAGGTTACAAAACAGAGCATCAAACATGGATGAATTCTGTAAAGATAACCATTAACACATAACAAGCATCATTAGTGTGAAAGGAGCATATAAAATGGATGAATTTATATCACTTAATCTCATACAATACTAGAAAAAAAACATAATCATGGAAATAATATACAGGAATACATATTTAACATAAACACCATGATGAATCTCAAAACAAAGAAGAGATAAATGTTAGGTGTGGAGCCTAATTATCTTGTTTATTTTGTATCACAGCGTTGGACCCCTATACCTTAATTGGGTGGCAACACCACCCAAAATTAAATGTTTCCTGGGGGGTCCAGGGGGGGCGGCTACAACTTTATGGAGCCCCCCCTGGTAGTGGGGTTTTAGGGGCAGCGCCCCCGAAGCTAAAAATAGATGTAAAATTGCCTTGTAAAAGTATAGTAATTTCTAGTCAATCTGGGCCGTCCATTAGGCAGATGATTTGACAGTATAAGTTATGTTTAGTCTAGGGTTTTTTGCCCTATAAGGCAACCCCTCGCATTGTATGAGGGTATTGTATTGCGGCTGTGTATTGTATGTGTATTCTCGGAGCGAGAAACAGATAGGGATACTGTGAGAGAGAACATAGGATATTACAATGGATCTGCTGTAGGTTGTGTCTCTTCATTTTGCTGGATAATAGAAAGGAAGGACTGGCAGTTAGGGGTGGACGTAGCCCAAAATGGGTGAACCACGTATTTCTGTGTCTCTCTGGTTTTATGTGCTTTGTGTGCTTGTGTTTTCCTCATATTTTAGGTGTTTCATTGCTCTGTAATATATATAATTTTCTAACAACTAGTATCAGAGCTGAAGGTCTATTTGGCTGATAAACTTGTAGGAAAGAAGGATTCCTGGTTCGAGTGGGAGCAATGGCGGAAGATGGTAAGTTTAGGGTCGAGAAGTTTAACGGCCAAAACTTCCCACTGTGGAAGATGCATATGGAAGATTATCTGTATTAGAGAGATCTGTACCTACCATTGAGCGGAAAAACAAAGAAGTCGACGGCTATGACAGATGCAGAATGGGAGATTCTTGATAGAAAGGCACTCGGAACAGTACGGTTGTGCCTCGCGGCATCGGTAGCCTTCAATATTTCGAAGGAAACAACAACAGAGGGTTTGATTAAGGCATTGGCGAAATTATATGAAAAACCCTCAGCCTCAAACAAGGTATTTCTTATGAAACATTTATTTAATATGAAGATGTCGGAAGGTGGATCTGTTGTAGACCATTTAAATGATTTTAATACAATTACCAATCAGTTAAGTTTTGTAGGGGTAAAATTTGATGATGAATTTAGGGCTCTTTTATTTCTGTTCTCATTGCCAGAAATTTGGAATGGTTTAGTTATGGCCATTAGTAACTCTGTCTCTGGATCTAGTACTTTAAAGTTTGATGATGTTGTTGGTGCTATCCTTAGCAAGGAAATGTGACGGAAAATCTCTAGTGAGACATTGGGTAATGCTTTGAGTGCAGATTCTAGGGGAAGTAGAATGGAAAGAGGAAAGAGCTCGGGATATCGCAGTAAATCAAGGAAAGGCAGATCCAAGTCTAGATTGGGGATAGTGTGCTCAAATATGCGGAAATAAAGGACACCTAAATAAAGAAAATAGATATTGGAAGGGAAAAGAAGGAGACACACAGCAAGAAAATAATCATGAATCAAATGTGATAGGTGATGTGTTACAAGATGCTTTGATTATTTCTTTCGAAAATGTTACTGATTCTTGGGTTGTAGATTCAGGGGGCTCATTCCATGCCACACTTGATAAGAAATATTTTCATGACTATGTTCAAGGAGATTTTGGACAAGTCCGTTTGGGTGATGATAAAACCTATAAAATTTTTGGAATGGGTAAGGCTATTGTAAAACAACATAATGAAAACCAATGGCTATTAAAGGAGGTAAGGCATGTTCCAGATCTGAAGAAAAATCTGATTTCAACTTTGTTAATCATTTAACTTCCAAAGGAGCAGATGCAACATTATGGCATCATAAGCTCGGACACATGAGTGAGAAGGGGATGAAGATTCTTCACTCAAGAAATTTTTTGTTGGGTTTGAAGAATGTTGATTTGGATTTATGTGAGAATTGTAATTATGGAAAACATAAGAGAGTCAGATTTCTCAGAGTTGGGAAAGGAAAGAAGAGCGGAAAATTAGAGCTTGTGCATACAGATGTATGGGGACATGCTCAGGTATCATCTTTCGGCGGCTCTCATTATTATGTTACTTTTATTGATGATGCAACTAGAAAAATTTTGATTTATTGTATTCAAAATAAATCTGATGTATTTGAAATTTTCAAGAAATGGAAAGCTTTGGTTGAGATTGAGACAAGAAAGAAGTTGAAGTGTCTCAGATTAGAGAATGGAGGTGAATATTGCAGTAGAGAGTTTTATAGGTACTTTTCAGAGCATGGAATTTGCAGAGAGAAGACAGTTCCAAGAACACCATAAGAAAATGGTGTGTCAGAAAGGATGAATAGAAAAATCATGGAGTGTGCAAGGTGCATGAGATTGCATGCAGGATTGCCTTTACAATTTTGGGCAGATGTTGTAGATACTGCTATTTATCTAATAAACAGAGGGCCTTCAAGTTCCTTGGATGGTGGTATTCCAGAGGAAGCATGGACAGGTAAAAAGGTTAACTACTCTTTTTTAAAGCCATTTGGCTGTGAGGCCTTTGTCCATATTAATAAAGAAAATAGAACAAAGCTTGAGGAAAATCAAAGAAATGTACCTTTATTGGATATGGTGTTAATGATTTTGGTTATCGCTTATATTATTATGAAAATCACAAAATCATTAGGAGCAGAGATGTAATATTCAATGAAAAGGTATCATACAAAAATCAGTTGTAGGAAAAGAAACAGGAAAAAGAAAACAAGAATACACAATTCTTGATGAGATCACAGAAAAGGTAAAGGTGCCTGAAAATAATAATAATCAAGAGCCACAACAACAACAACCACCACAACAGCAATAGGCACCTCAAACACCTGAAAGTGGTGTTAGAAGATCTACTAAGATAAGTAGACCCCCTAAACGATACTCTCCTTCATTATATTATTTATTGTTGACTGATTTTGGTGAACCTGAATGTTATTAAGAAGCAATTCAGATTGAAAGCAGGAAGAAGTGGGAGCTACCATGGAAGAAGAGATGGACTCCTTAATGCATAACCAGACTTGGGACTTATTCAGGTTGCCTGCAGGTAAAACTACATTACACAATAAATGGGTTTACAAGCTGAAGGAAGAAGATGGAGGAAAACAGAGGTACAAAGCTAGACTTGAGGTGAATGGGTTTGCACAAAAGAAAGGTATCGATTTTGATGAAATATTTTCTCCTGTTGTTAAGATAAATTCAATAAGAACTATTTTAAGTCTTGTAGCAGCGGAAGATTCACATTTTGAACAGTTAGTTGTAGAGACAACATTTCTCCATAACGATTTGGAGGAAGAGATCTATATGGAGCAACCAGAAGGATATGAGGTCAAAGGGAAGGAAAAATTAGTGTGCAGGTTAAATAAGAGCTTGTATGGCTTAAAAAAGGCTCCAAGGTAGTGGTATCTAAAATTTGACAGGTTTATGTATGAACAAGGTTATACTAGATGTCACTCTGATCATTGTGTTTATATGAAAAAGAAAAATGATGGCAGATATATTATATTTTTATTGTATGTAGATGACATGCTTGTTGCAGGGTCTAACATGTAGGAAATAAATGTTCTCAAAAGAAAATTGGAAAATTCCTTTGCAATGAAGTATTTGGGAGCTGCAAAACAAATCCTTGGTATGAGAATAACTAGAGACAGGAAAAATCACAAATTAACAATGTCTTAGAATGAGTACATACAAAAGGTATTGAAAAGATTTAATATGTAGAATGCAGAACCAGTTAGTACACCTTTTTCTAGCCATTTCAAACTTAGTAAGGAGATGTGCCTCAAGACCCAAGAAGAAATGGAATATATGTCTAAAGTTCCATATGCATTAGTAGTTGGAAGCTTAATGTATGCAATGGTCTGCACAAGGCCTGATATTGCACATGCAGTGGGAGTTGTAAGAAGGTACAAGAACAATCCAGGAAAAGAACATTGGATGGCAGTGAAATGGATTCTCAGATATTTGAGAGGCACCACAAATCAAGCATTATGCTTTGGTGGTTCAAACATTGATCTACAGGGATATGTTGATGCAGATATGGCAGGTGACAGAGATAACAGGAGGAGCACTACAGGATATGTATTTAATGTAGGTGGAATAACTGTCAGTTGGGTTTCAAAAATCCAAAGTGTTGTTGCACTTTCAACAACAAAAGCAGAGTATGTTGCTTCTACAGAGGCTAGTAAAGAAATGATTTGGTTACAAAGGCTTATGGATGAATTGGGTAATAAGCATGATATGTGCACGTAATGTAGTGATAGCCTAAGTGCCATTCATCTTGCAAAGAACTCAACATTTCATTCTAGGACTAAACACATACAACTCAAGTACCATTTCATACGGTCAATATTGGAAGATGGACAGTTGAAGCTGGAAAAGATACACACTAGCTAGAATCTTGCAGATATGCTAACAAAAGTTGTAACCAGGGACAAACTGAGAATATGCTCAGCTTCAATTGGTATTCAAGGATGATGATGAAGATGAAAAACAACTAGGTCAAAAGAGGAGTCATTGTCCAACAAATGAAGCAGCGGTGGAGTTTCTATAATCAGTCTCCAAGTGGGAGATTGTTGGTTGTCGAGCCTGATTATCTTGTTTATTTTATATCACAACGTTGGACCCCTGTACCTTAATGGGGTGGAAACCCGCACGAAATTAAACGCTGCCTGGGGGGTCCAGGGGGGGGGGGGCAAATGCAACTTTATGGAGCCCTCCCCTGGTGGGGGGGTTTCGGGGGCAGCACCCCCGAAGCTAAAAACAAATGTAAAATTTCCTTGTAAAAGTATTTCTAGTCAATCTGGGCCATTCATTAGGCGGATGATCTGATGGTAAAAGTTATGTTTAGTTTAGGGATTTTTTCCCCAGAAGGAAACCCCTCGCTTTGTATGAGGGTATTTTATTGCGATTGTGTATTGTATGTGTATTCGTGGAGCAAGAAACAAATAGGGATACTGTGAGAGAGAACATAGGATATTACAACAGATCTACTGTAGGTTGTGTCTCTTCATTTTGCTGGATAATAGAAAGGAAGGACTGGAAGTTAGAGGTGGATGTAGCCCAAACTGGGTGAACCACGTATATCTGTGTCTCTTTGGTTTTATGTGCTTTATGTGCTTGTGTTTTCTGCATATTTTATGTGTTTCATTTCTCTGTAATATATATAATTTTATAACAAGAAACTCCTGCATTACATAATAATATTCATGGAAAAATACACAGTCCAAAAGCCTCTATTTCTACTGAAAATTGAAACCTTATTACTTACAAAGTATTGCTTAAATAAACAAATACATCTTTGCTACTAGCTTATAGGAAGAGAAAACTAAATTCTAAGAATTAAAACTAATTAATATCTATAAGAAAAAACAAATCAGATTATTCTCGAATTGTGAAATTTGATATTCATTTTTTTTTTTGATTTGATTCCTTTAAATCATGAATGTTTCCTGGTCAAATCTTATCAGATCTGCCACTCGTGCTCTTCCACTAGTAAGAATTCTCCATGATATCTTGTAGCTAGTGATATTGTGCCTTGAAGATCTACCACCTATGCCCTTGAATTCTCTAATGCTGCCACATACACTGAAAAAACTCGAATGCTCCTATGAATACTCAACTAACACGGATACCAGAACTATTACTTGGAATGGATTTTGCCTCAAATGACAAATCGTAAGATCGAAAGACTCTCTCACATATATTTTTCTTCATTAACACCTTGATTCACAACAACTGTCATTTCTGCTATTGTAAATATTTTAATATTCACAAATTGATGTGCCTCAGCTACTACGAGCTTGCTTGTTACCATTGCAATAGTAACAAGTGCCTCCAACATGAAATGCTTGATCTCTGAAGATACCGATATTAAAAAAATTGTAATAAGAGACACATAAACTCCATTTTCCAACCATCCAAGTACATGATACGAGTTAAAGAATATAGTCCCTTCATTCTTCATGGTGAATTACATTTTCAAAATTTTCTCTTGATTTTCCATTACAGATACAACATTCCTCTGTGTCAATAAGCACATTCGACATTTCAAATTTTTGCAGAGCTCTCTCCAAAGAATTGTTTATTTGTACAAGAAAATCTCACAATTGTAGCCGTGACGTATCAAAACAACCAATGGAAAAATTGCAACGTAAAAATCATCTGCTAATATCATTTATTTTTGAACCAATCATTCCTAACATGTCATCCTCCACAATACTAGACTTCTCCAACTTCTTGAAGTTTCAACAACTCTAGCAACGTAAGATCAGTACACTGAAAATAAAATAAAGTCAGCAACTACTTTTTCCAAGCTCTATGATTATGGATAGATACATTTATTTTAACGACCATAATGGGAAAATAAATTCTAAATTTCTGAGTTTCACTAACAAGCTCTTCTAGTTCCATAATATTGCATTTTTTCTTTGAAGATGGCCCAAGAACAATTAGAAGTGCTTTCTTAAGCCACCTTTTACTCTCAAGCAATTAAATTTCTAAAAATTTATATTCTCGAGATGTAATGGGTAGGTTTCTGGCATATTTTTTTCAGCGCAAACATACTTCTGATGAAACATCTTGCTTAAAAAACCCCCAAAATTATGACTGGTAGTGATGTCAAAATAACATTAAAAAGAAACATATACCAATCATCATATATGACCTGCCCAGAGAAACTTGTATATTCTTTCAAAGAATAAGGGTGTAAGCCAAAAAGTTATATTTTTATAAAAGAAATAGCAGATCATTTGTGTAATCCTCTTATAGCACCAATGTCCATGACCTACTAGAAAGTTCTCTACAAAAGCGAAATTGTGCAATAGAGAAATCACTAGCCATGAATGTCGGCATGCCCTCTACACCACTAATACCAACACCAATATTTGCTTCTTTGAATCATGCCCTCATCATTATATTGTGTCGGAGAATCCAAAACCAATAGATCCTTCTTAGCCTTGTATTCTTTCGATAGTTCCTCGTAATAGGAGTTTAGGGCTTGTAGAGCAGCAACAAGTTCCCATTACATAGGGTTTGATGTTGTAAAGGTCAGACATGACAGTTTGGAAGCCATTGAGGAAAATTGATGAGGTATTACTGAATCAAAATCATCCAAAACCATAGAAAACTTCAGATTGATTTCTTTTATTTTCTTGACATTAGCCATTATATATTCCTTTCAGAAATCTCTTGGAAATAGGGAATGATAGTTTTTTCACCACTATCTCCTATAGGATTATCACTCAAGTACAGATTTTACAATTGAGAGGGATGAAAATATATGTGCTAACATCGGCTCCAACTGGGGACGAAAACTCCTATAGGCGGTGTCAAGAACCGCAGATCTTTGGGAACTCATAGACCAGTGCCTCGTATTGAGCATGTAGTCACAAAAAACTACAAATAGATCTTTATTTCTGAAACCAAACCACTTATATAAACTGAAAACACACATACCGCAAAATGTAAACTATATTTTGAAGGAGATGCTTGTCCAAAAAGCTTATTTATGTACATATAACCTATTATAATACTGGATGCTTGATTTCAATCAATAAAAAATATCCAATATAGCCAGTCAAAAATCTAATCTAGTACTTGGGCCCCTTCACTTCATCTAAAAAAAAATCAGAACTAGAGTTTTTAAGGGCATTAGAGACTGATTGTAATTTTGATCTCCACAGCAACGAGCCATGAGATCATGAAAAACATGCCATTTACTGGAAATTAATTGGGACTTTGCAAGGAAGAACTCATTCATATAGAAAGAAATAGGATCATAAAATTCATGACCTATCTCTTGATCTTCAAAGTATTATGTAAATTCTCTTTCTATATCATGATACAGTTTCAAATATGAGTCATTAGATTCATTGTCAAAAAAATCCTCAATTTCAATGTCAAAATGCAGCACGATTATTTCTTGTTCGGGAACAGGGAGGTTTTCCAAGAAATTTTTTAGGATCTTGGAAATTATATGATTGGATTTGATAATTTAAAATCTTAATCTCCTTCTCAAACCTTTCAAAAAATAATTCAAAGAAGTCGGTTTTCCCTTCAGGAGAAATCTTCATAGATCTCAAACAATGAAGCATTTGAAAATACCTCATCTATTTGAATATCCACTAACTGATCCTTGAATTCTTTCAAAACTTCACAAAATAGAGGGTTTTCCGCATACCCAATCATCTTGTTTTAGTACGTGACCTGATCAGTGAGTAGTGGAGGCACCATGAATGTCTTTATATCTGGATACTTCTGCCATTGGAGACTTTAGATCAACATCAACTATGTGGAGTCGCCAAGTGGATGATTCAGCCTAATTGTGTCCAACTTTTTTCCACCATCAGCAACCAAATCTAATCCTTTTTGTTCTTTCCCAAAGAGGATATGTCACCTCGCTCCCCGAAAACGACGCCAAAAATGTTATCACTCTCCCCAAACTTCCTAGGCTGAAAATAGGAGTGAAGAAAGGTAACCACAAACCAAATTTTAGCTAGGTAGCTAGCTGTACCTAACCAGAGAGGGCTCTCTCCAGTGAAAAATCTCAATCAAAGATTACAATTGGAGTAGGAAATGTATATTAGGCTAGGTATGATAGGCTTTAGGGTTTTTATTTAGGGTTTCTAGGTTGAAACAACAAGACAGAAAGTACCATTGGGAAATTGATTCAAGGCTGGTTTCTTTCTACAGATTTTAGGCAAAGTAGGTGCTATGTTCAGCCAGATAAATGATATGAAATAAGAGATAGAAAGGATAAGAAATCCCACTACACTACATGCATATATCAATGGATTAATCTCCAGTGTATCTTTAGAAGAAATAACACAAAGATAGGTTACAAAATAGAGCATCAAACATGGATGAAATCTATAAATATAACCATTAACACATAACAAGCATCATCAATGTGAATGGAGCATCTAACATGGATGAAGTCCTATCACTTACTCTCAGACAATACTAGCAAAAAAACATAATCATGGAAATAATATACAAGAATACATATTGAACATAAATACCATAATGAATCTCAAAACAAAGAAGAGAGAAACTCCTACATTACATAAAAATATCCAGGGAAAAATACACATTCCAAAAGCCTCTCCTTCTGCTGAAAATCGAACCCTTATTACTTACAAAGTATTTCTTAAATAAGCAAATACGTCTTTGTTACTAGCTTATAGGAAGAGAAAACTAACTTCTAAGAATTAAAACAAATTAATATCTCAGAAAAAAACAAATCAGATTATTCTCGAATTGTGAAATTTTCTAGTCAATTTTGCTTGGATCTTATTGCTTGAAATCTGGAATGTTGCCTGGTCAAATATTATCAGATCTTCCACCAGTGCTCTTCCACTACTATGAATTCTCCTCGATATCCTATAGTTGTTGATTTTGTGCCTTGAAGCTCTACCAACTATGCCCCTGAATTCTCGAATGCTGCCACATACATTGAAAAAACTCGAATGCTCCTATGAATAGTTAACTAACATGGATACCAGAACTATTAATTGGAATGGATTATGCCTCAAATGCAAAGTCGTAAGACCGAAAGACTCTCTCACATATATTTTTCTTCATTAACACATTGATTCGCAAAAAATTTCATTTCTGCTATCGTAAATATTTTAATATTCAAAAACTGATTTGCCTCAGCTTCTACAATCTTGCTTGTTACCATTGCAATAGTAACAAGTGCCTCCAACACGAAATTATTGATCTTGGAAGATACTGGTATTAAAAAAATGTAATAAGAGACACATAAACTCCATTTTCCACCATCCAAGTACACGATACAAGTTAAAGAATATAGTCCTTGCATTCTTCATGGTGAATTACATTTTCAAAATTTTCTCTTGATTTTCCATTACAGATACAACATTCCTTTATGTCAATAAGAACATTCGACATTTGGACTCTTTGTAGAGCTCTCTCCAAAGAATTGTTTATCTGTGCAAGAAAATCTCACAACTGTAGTGTTGATGTATCAAAACAACCAATGGAAGACTTGCAACATAAAACTCCTCTGCTAAAATCAGTTATTTTCGAACCAAGCATTCCTAACATGTCATCCTCCACAATACTAGACTTCTCCAACATCCTGAAGTTTCAGCAACGGTGGCAACGTAATATCAATAGACTAACAATCAAATAAAGTCAATGCCTGATTTTTCCAAGCTCTATGATTATGGATAGCTGCATTTATTTGATTGACCATAATGGGAAAATAAATTCTAGATTTCTGAGTTTCACTAACAAGCTCTTCTAGTTCCAAAATATTGCATTTTTTATTTGAAGATGACCCAGGAACAATTATAAATTCTTTATTAAGCCACCTTTTACTCTCAAGAAATGAACTTTCTAAAAATTTATATTCTATAGATGTAATGGGTAGCTTTATGGCATATTTTATCAGCGCAAACATACTTCAGATGAAACATATTGCTCAAAAAACCCCCAAAAATATGACTGGCAGCGATCTCAAAATAAAATTGAAAAGAAACATATCCCAATCATCACATATGACATGCCCATACAAACTTGTATATGCTTTCAAAGTAGAAGGGTGTAAGACCAAAAGATATATTTTTGTAAAATAAATAGCAGATCATCTGTGAAATCCTCTTATAGCACAAATTTCCATGAAATACTAGAAAGCGCTCCAAAAAGAAAAATTGTGCAATAAAGAAATCACTAGACATGACTACCTGCATTCCCTTCACACCACTAATACCAACACCAATATATGCTTCTTTGAAGCATGCCCTCATCATTATATTGTGTCGGAGAATCAAAAACCAATAGATCCTTCTTAGCCTTGTAGTCTTTCGATAGTTCCTCATAATAGGATTTTTAGGCCTGTAGAGCATCATCGGGTGCCCATTACATAGGGTTTGATGTTGTAAAGGTCATACATGACAGTTTGGAAGCCATTGAGGAAAAATGATGAGGTATTGTTGAATTAAATGCATCCAAAACCAGAGAAAACCCTTGATTGCTTTCTTTTATTTTCTTGACATCACCCATTATATATTCCTTTAAGAAATGTCTTGGAAATAGGGAATGAGGGTTACTAAACCACTATGTTCTATAGGATTATCACTCAATTCCAGATTTTGCAGCTGAGAGGGATGCAAATCCATGTGCTAACAGATCCGAAAGATTCAAATCTTGTAGTATTTAATCACGCGGGCTACGTGCCACAATTACCAGCACAGTTAGCGTTCTTGATTCAAGTACATGTCCTGAATCACCTCATTCATCACACTATAATTGATGAAGATGCATCTACTTGTATCATGTCAATGAATTGCTGGAATTCACTTGGCTTGCCAAATTTTTCACAATCACCTACGACTTTGAAAGCTTTTGATGGTCGTACATATAAGTCTTGTGGAAATCTTAGTAACCTGCAAGTAGAACTAGGGGGGAAATTGGTTATTGCTGAAGCTTAGGTCGTTGATAGACCCCTTGAATACAATACATTACTTGGAATACCATGGGTTTATGATATGGTTGCATTAGTATCTAATTACTTTCATATGATCATTTTCCCCCATAAAGGAAGTATCACAACCATTTATCAACTCTCGTTCTTCACCTCTAGTTCCCAGGAAACTGGAAGTGTTTCATTTGTTCACAGACCCCCACCTTCTCTTCAGAACATTGGTGTAGGATTCTTTAACGGTCCTTCCCTAATGAGCACCTTTTCGTTACCTTCGCCCGCGACATTGGTGGAACTTGCTAATATAGAGACCTTCAACATGATGTGTTCCACTTCATATGACTTAAGGAAGATACACAATGATTCTAAAGTAGCTAGGTTGGGTGATATCATGCCACTAAGTCTAATTAAGCTAGCATAGCAATAAATTTTCTTGCCTTATGCGGCCAATCCAAATCATTGTCGTCGACCATTTGGGTTAATCGTTCTTTGGATTTTGGTACTTCTTTTGATCTATTTTCACGTGTATTCTCAATTGATGATAACATTATGGAATCCATGATGCCGGAAGAAGAACCATGGGAATCATAACATCAACGATCCCATCTTCCAGATTACCGTGAAGATAATCCATCTAAACTATATCACCCTACTGTCATTGATTTCTTGACGAATTCTATTCCTATCCACGTCGTCGACTCTGAGCGAAACCCATCGAATATCGTAGAAACGATTTCTATCAATATTTCGGCCAAACCAGGTATTGTAGAAAACATTCATGTTGGCGGGTCTTGTTCTCCATCTGAAATTGACACTTAACACACTCTTTTTCATGAATTTCGAGAAGTATTCACTTGGTTATATGAGGAGATGCTAGATATCGACTCCAACATTGTTGAACATGAGATTAAAATGTATCTTGATGTTAAACTGGTGCGACAGTGCCTTCATCCTGTTCACCCTAATAAAGTTGTTTCCATTAAAGAAGAGGTTGAAATTTTTTTACGTGTTGGATTCATTTACCTTATTCCGCTTACCGATTGGGTATCTAACATTGTTCCTACCATGAAAAAATAGGGGACAATTAGAGCGTGTCTCAATTATCGAAATGTTAATCATGCTTTTTCGAAAGACAACTATCCAACTCCCTTTATCGACTAGATTATTATTGAATGTGCTGGATGTGAAATATTTTCTTTCATGGATGGATTCTCTGGTTACAATCAGATTAATATTTTCCCAGGGGACCAATATAAAACAAATTTTATCTATCTGTGGGGCACATTTGTTTACCGTAAGCTCCTTTTTGGTTTAAAGAACGTTGGGGCCACATTCTAGAGGGCAATGAGTTATGAATTTCATGACATCAAGCACATAGTTCAACTGTATCTGGATGACTTACCTGCACATTCACGGAAACGGGTTGACCACCCGCTACATCTGAGAGTGATATTTTTACGATGTCGTCACTATAAAATACGCCTCAATCCGCACAAATGTGTGTTTGGTGTTGTTACACCATTTTTTGGTCATCTAACCTATTACTATTAGATGGACCAAAGTACACCATGTAAGACCAATTTTACCCTAAGTAAAATTTCCTTCACTATGAAAAATAACTTAGTAATCCATATTTGTTAAGTTGTTTATGGTCTAAACAGGAAACCCCATGAGGAAATATTAAATAAATCCATATTTGTTTTATTTTCCTCAAGGAATAATTAGTTAAACAATAGTTTAATTAATATTCCTGGTCATATTTAACCCAAAACAGGAAAATTAATTAGATAAATGATTATTTATCTTATTATTTTATAGGAAAAATGATTTAAACCTTATTTAAATAATATTCCTTGTTAAATTTGACTAAATCATTTATAAATAATTGAATAAATCATTATTTATTTAATTATTACTCAACCACATCCTTAAAATTATAAATAAATCATTTATTTATTTATTATTTACAAATAAAGGGATTTGACCAAATTCAAATTATTTTTCCCTCCAACAAATATAATAAAATATCCCATAAAATTTGGATCTAGATTTGGTTAATAATAGTTTAATTATGCACCAATATCTAGACTAACTCAATATTTAGTTATAAATAGAAGGATTTTTCCATTCACTCACTACCTTTTGTTGCTTAAAGATCACTCTAGATCTATACTTTTGGTTCGACTTTGATCCTCCATCATTGTCATATTTTGCTACCATTTTTCTTGTGAGCTCCCTTAGAGTTCCATTTTTTGTCTGGGTTTTCTACACCATCAAGAGAGAGAGATATTAGATCTAAAGTGCTGAGGACTTACAAAGACCCATCCCATTGAGGGGGATTGGTAACATCTTTCTATGTTCCCTTCCCAGGTGTCAAAAATACAAAAATTCTTTAGAAATATTATTGTCTTGTCTATTGGATGCATGGATCAACTCTTGCTTTTATTTACTGCTTAATGTTTTTTACCGCATAGATCTAGATTTTGTAGCATTTATCTTGGTCAACTAATTGCAGATCTAAAGAAATTGGTAGCCATTTTTGATGTTAGGGTTGTATGTTATGCACAACTAAAGTGTACTTTTTTTGTACACTTTCGATTAGATTTCATACTAACAACTGGTGACTTCACAAGGGTTTACGATTACGACCTCTATCGTTTTTCAGATCCTTGCATGACCAGCTACTTCAAACCCTAGGATTTTTCTTTGGCTTCTTTTTTTGCTTTTCTTGATGTTTTTTTTAGCCTATAAAACCCTAAAACATTAAAAATTCTAACTTCTTTGTGTTTTCGGACCTATTGTGCAGGTGAAAAGCATCAGCCGCAGCTGAGACGAAATTTTTTTTTGGAACCTGCTCCCGAGAGTGTCAGAAATTCAAGTCACACTTTTCCAGCCAAAACCTGCAACCTGGAGCTTCAGGGCGCAGAAAATAGACCAAAACCTGTGACCTCTGCAAAAAACAATTCATAAATTGCGACCTATATTTTTTGGGGTAATTTTTTAGGATTTTTCTGGGTTTGTCTGGGCCTTTGTTCAGGGTTGTCTGATCTCCGTCTCTGCCTATTTTGGACCTGTACTTGCTATGTTTTACTCATAAAAGTGGGAACTTATCCCCTTAGGGCTTCAGTACCCTCCACCTTTCTAAGAAGAGTTTTAGCTACCGTTAGGTCGTCTGAAATTTTAGTGTGTTCAAACATTTTTTCAGATTTGATCCCTTACCTTCAGATCCACTTCAGATTGGTTTTTAATCCATCCAAAACACCTCTTTTTAGTTTTTTTTGGGTCTTCCTCTAGGGTTCCCTCTGTTTCCCTCTAGGTTTTAGCCTTTCACCACCTCATTTGCAACATTTTTCCCTCTGGTTTTTTGTTGTTGTCTGCACCTATTTCCAACAGATCTGACCTTTAGATCATTGTCCCTCCCGACTTTAGATCCATTGGCTATTTTGGTGTGTTTTGAATAGATTTTTTCCCACCCACAAACTACTTGTTGAGAGGCCCGCCTCCTTGGGTTTAGATTAATGCATAATTAGCTATTTATTTTCTATTATTTCAGTTTCATATATTGTTATCTATAGATTTATTTTCAGTTATACAACACACTTTTTCTTTTTCTCTACAAACGTATGGGTTTAAAAATTAAAAGTTACACACTTAACACACACATCCTAAGTGAAGAAGCTCCTGGTTAAAACCGCCAGGAAAAGACTCTAACATTGTAATCAATTGATCCTGCACCTCTCTGCCCTTGTTTTGACATTGTAATCAGTTGATCCTACACCTATTTTTCCTTTTTGGTCTCTCTTCCTTCTGTGCCTTGTTTGTGCTTTCATCATTGCGCCCCAAAGGTGTTTATCTCAGAGACTTCTTGGCCTTCATCTTCAGTTTCCAGTAGGAAGACTTACTCCTTCGCGTAGGATTCGAGTTATTCCTCCACTGATTCCGCACTCTAACTCCTCTTTTGGTTCATTGGGTTCCCGTTCTAGTTCCATCCCCGGTTCTCCCCCTGTCACCTTCACTATGTCTGGTTCAGGACCTAACGCTGGTGGTAGCCCCAGCCCTAATATTGGGGACACTACTAGTGGGACTGCAACAATAACTATCTTGGCTGCTCCCTTGCTCCCATATATGGCAGGCCTCAGTCTTCCCGATTTTAACTAGTTGATTAATGACCTTATATGCCATTATGCTGGTTGGCTTTCTATGCCAACCAAGCTCCCTTATGACATCCCCAAGTTTGAAGGTCTTGCTGGAGAAGATCCTACAAATCATGTTCGATCATTCCACATGTGGTGTTCGTCTAATTCCATTGCCGATGACTCTGTCCATCTTCAGTTGTTCCAACGTACGCTTACTGGTGAAGCTTCTAAGTGGTATGTTGATCAGGCCTCCTCCTCTCATACCACCTTTGCAACTCTTGCCCAGGCTTTTCTGTCTTATTTCTAGCTTCCCCTTCGTTATGAAACTGGTACCAAAATTTTGACTTCTTTCCGTCAATCTTCTGTGACCCGCCTATTTGATCATGTCTAGGAATGGCAGAGAAGAAAGAGCCTATGTCGAGCCCCTACCTTTGAAGACCGTGTCTACATGGATTGGTTCCTTAGATCCCTTTTTCCTACTATAGGCAAATATGTCACATCGCATTTCCCTCAAACCGAAGAAACTTCTCTCCAGATTGCATTAAAATATGACTTGATCTACACTCAGTCTGGTCATGTTTATACTGTTCTACTTGATCTCCCTAGACCCAGTGGTGTCAATGCACCGGGGGCATCCCATGCCACCGACAGTATCGTTGGAGCTCTTTCTCATCCATACGCTCAGCCTCCCATGGGCTACAGTTTCCCTCAGGGAGGGGCCAACACCTCCAGCACTTTTCCCCCTCCCGGTAGCATGTATCCAGGATACGACATGCCTCCTCCTTTTAACCAACCTGTTTATGACAATGTTACCCAACCTGGCAATTATCCGTATCAAAAGCCTGGTGCTCCAGCTCCTCCAGAATTAGCATGCCTACCTCCCTTACCTTCTCAACCCCCACAACATCAGCCACTGGCCCCCCAGGGGTAGGTATATGCACAGCAGGGTGCGACTAATCCTCCTACTTCCAAAAAGAAGAGGAAAGGCACCCAAAATAAATCTTCCCCTGGTAATCCTGGACCTAATCCCTAAGGTAATGCTCCTAACACTGCTAACCAACAACAAGGCACTCAGCCTAAGCTGGACAAGCATGTTCGCACGAATAAGCCTTGTTCATGTTGTGGTGTCTGTGGTCATTACACCCACGATTGTCCTCTTTTACCATAGATGCGACAAATGTGGGAGACTCAAGAAACATCGCGAGGATAGCAAGCCTCCCTTCCATCCCTTCGAATGTTGCACCTATCGAGCCAGCTATGTTTACCAATCCTTTCCCTCAGTAAGGATTTGTGGCTACCCAACCACTTGAAGGTTAGGAGGCCACTCAACCTCCTCCTTCTGGTACCTACGATTACTATATTCTCATGATGAACTCTGACCAACCTATCACTATTGACCTCAACCTTCAGACTCGATCCTGTCATTACAACAAGCCTCCTGCTAAATCTGCCCCTGAGTCCCCTTCTTCCGATTCTACAAAGCCTCTTTTGACAACCAATGGTCCTTTGCATTTCCCTCAGCCTAAGGCAGAGGTTCATACCAATATCCCTAAGGGACCATTATTTTGAAATGCTACTTCTAAGAAAGCTTCCCATTTGTATAGTATAGTAGATGATTTGGCGCAATCTCCTGCTGCCATTTCAATGTTGGAACTCCTCTATTCGTGCCCTTCACAATGAAAATATCTACTATCTACCATGGGAATTATAGATCATTCAAATGATGGTCTGAACATCTTCGATGTTTACCAGTTAGAACAACCTCCCCTTCTTGCTTCTGTCGCTTTCCAAATCCTCGTCGAGATCCTGAATGCCAAAGTTTCTTGTTGTATCATTGATGAGGGGGAATCCACCTATGTGATGTCTGCTTCAGTTTGGAAGCAACTCGGATCACCTGAGTTGGACCCTTCCATATCAACCTCCAAGTGTGGGATGGCCACTCCTCCAAGCCCATTAGCATGTTCCACAATTGTCCTATTACTCTTGCGGAAAGAATTTTTGCATTAACGTAGAAGTCATTGATGCCCCCTTAGATTACAACATTCTATTGGGTCATAGCTACACCTATGCGATGTCTACTGTACCATCTGTGGTTCAATGCAAGATGCCCTTTCCCCATAATGGAAATATAGTCATCGTTTAATAGTTGACATATTATGAACCAAAGTCTCAAACCTCCCCTAAGTCCATCATATCTTCGATGGCCAATAAGAAAACTGTCGACCCCTTGACCAGTGTCTCACCCAGATAATACAAAGAATCCTCTTTTCTTGGTTCATTCCCTAATCTTCCTCCTCTTGTCTCTGATCCCAACTCATTGAATTTTTGCATGATGCATCGTCTCGGGCTTTCCTCAAGTGGCCGGCTTCGGCTAGTCAACACCCTTGCCCCCCGTAACCTTCTCCTAGCACTTCGACTCAGCCTTTTGGACCCCCTCCTCTTGGCCCTTCACCTGCAGCTGGTATCCATGAGCCTCTTTACCCTCCTGGCATAGTTCCTCCTAGCCTTAACCATATCGAAGTCATCCCGCCTAGCCATTACCCCTCCGGTCAGATACCGTTCCTAGCTCTCCCTCCTGGAGTGTTCTCAGTACCTGTCATGGCTACCTTATCCCTCCATAACTTGACCCTGGGGATTCCCATCTGGTACATCAATCCCCCAGCTACTACCCTGCTTGATCAATCCAAACCTTATCTCGCTTTGACCCTAGTCGAACCGGTCCCCATGACCCCTCCCTCTACTACCATGCCTCTACCACCTCAACAAGAACCTCCTCCTGTTGCGACATCTTCTAGTAAATGGGGAAAATCTCGCAAGAACGCACCTAAAGACAAGGCTACCCCGACTGAACCTGCTCCTCCTCAACCTCCAAAGCCTTGTGCTTTGTGTGACGTCGTCGATCATGCCACCCATCAATGTCCTGAATTGCCTCGTATCAAGCCCATGGTTAATGTTGCGTTCCCTGAGTCTACGGTCCCAAAGGCCTCTGTTTCTTCCTCGACTGCAGCCAAGAACCCTAATAATATTCACACAAACGATCCCTGTGCTTTGTGTGATCTCCATGGACATTATTCCCACCATTGTCCCTGCCTCATGCATTACCGTGTCTCTTTGGAGGTAGTTCATGAGTACGAGATTGAACAGAACCAATCTGCCTCTCTCGTCCTTGCGCAGTATGATTCAGGTCATCTTGAGGATTTACCTGCTCCCATTGACATTCCCCCTCCTGATGTTGAGATGATGGAGCCTACGGTCACCATCCTCTACCTATCATCATTCATGAGATCCATGGTCGAAGCTCCCTCTGAGACTTCCCCTTCTGTTTCACTTGACCTCCCTTCAGCGATCACCCTATGCTCAACATCATTGGATCCCTTATCTTCTTATTCTTCCATCACCCCTTGTGACGATACACATGTGAACCTTTCTTCTCATGATGATGAGTCCAGTAGCTTCACCGCATCATGTGGTCTCTCTTCCTCCAGTCACCCCATATTTTACTATGATGATGACATTATTGAAGCCTTTTCCACCCCTGACCTCATATTTCCTGACCATAAGTGCAATGGAACCATCCGTGTCTATGGTGACTTTCACGACCTGAGCACAAGATACCCTTAAGGTAGCTCCCACACACCACCTACCCATCGGTATCCTGGTGGTAGACATCCTACCTAGAGCACTCCCTCTCGCAGTGTTTGTTCGATTTCTACCTTGCGCTCAGGTTACCAAAAATTTTCATCATCCTCTCATTTGTTGTATTGTGGCACCTTTCAGATGGACCCCCCATCCACACTGTATATCGTTTATGCCGATTGTGCAAGCCGCTACTCCCGGAATCTAGCCTCGATGGGTTGGGCCATTTTTACCCCCTTACATTCGCTTGTTCTCTCAAATGGTGTATGCATTGGTACCGCCACCAATAATCAGGCTGAATATGATACAGTGAAAGGTTTATTGGCCGATGCCCTTTCCCATCGCATCCTCCACCTTCATGTTTGTTTAGATTCCCTGCTTCTTGTCATGCAATTGAATAGTGTCTATCTTGTGCATATTCCTATCCTTTTTAGAAGATATTTATGAGTGAATATTTTGATGTGTAAATTTGAAATCATTACATTTAATCACGTACCTAGAGAACAAAATCACTATGTAGATAAAATTGCAAACAATATTATAGATTGGCACTTAGCACATGCATTTAACACAAGACAATAAAATAAAACATCAAAAAGATGCATATCCATTATGTGTGCCGTATAAAAATTTTTAGAGTCCATTAACTCTAATGCATATGACATGCCCATATCATGTTACAAAAAATCAAAACTGGGGGCACCACTTGTGCCCCTACACCTAATCACTATCTAGAGGATCTCGAGCCAATTTCTCTGCTCCTGCAGCTCATATATCGCGCATCCCCTGTCCAGCCATCACCATGTGCCGCATGACCCATCGCCACTCTGAGGCTAGACCAATACATGGCTCTATGTACTGGTCATCCAAGTCTTTCCAGTCGTGCTCTGAAACACCGGTCAGAAGCCTCTCACATCTACGATGGATGTCCTCCAGGAGGGCTGCTGCATCTTCATTTTGCGGTGCTCTCAATCCACTAGGTCCTGCGGCTCCTATCACCCTAGGTCGTCCCATATACCTGGCCAGTTTTACCGGTGTTGTATCTGCATAAAAAAAGTGAAAGAATCAGTACCATATACAATATTTTGAAACTTTACAATGCACACAAAAATATTAGCAACTTGTCACATAACATCGGGCCCCCATGCTCGACTAAGTGGCAGTGGCAAGTCCGGGTCCCCACGATAACTCATCCCACTATAGGGATAGTCATCTATGTATAATGGAATCTGGTCCCAATGAGAAAATTACTCGGATTGGAAAACCCATCCGACAGCCCCACCTCCCCCTCTGCACAGTAGTCGCCCCCATCGACGCATCCTGGGCTCTCTTGGGCCCCCATCCTAGAGCTATATGCGAGGTTGAAGCATATGGATATTCTCAAATAAGAGCGAGAACAATACCGTACCATATGCAGAGTCATGGTTCACTTGCCGCTTGCATAACAACAACTATTGTTTCAATGATGACAACATCATCTAGGCCCACCCATAGTAGGTCCCACTCAACAGACTCTTCACAAGCATCATCTGCCCTCAAGTGATGTGGTGGAGTGCCTGGTTTCCCAGGATCCATAGCACCACTATGACCACAGCACGGGTCTCTAACCTCTCTAGATCCCCGATGGGTATCCTTGTCCCCTTGACATCGATACCTTGTCGAAAATGGCACTCTAAAAACTCCATGATTTTCTACCCTCGCGGTAACACTGGCTGAGTATTCCCCACCATCCCAAGTGGTGGGAGACTAGTCAGAAAATATATATCCTGGACTGTCAATTCGATCTGGTGCCCCTGAACTATAAATACCTCATGGTCTCAATCCCAATAACTGACAATCCAGACCAACAAGGCTCCCTAGCTCTCATTAAAGGGTTTTCCACAAACTTCAAAACCCCAAACCTGTCCAATACACTATGGACACCATGATCCTCCTGGATCTCTAACTGTAATGTGTCCAGGTCTCTTTCTCTCCAGTTGATTTGTAACTCTGGCATATCTGCACAAAACCATCATCTATGTCACTGTATGGCAAGGAAAGACTACATTCAAACATTAAAACCCAACTCTCAACCAAAAAACAACCCAGGAAAACCCCTCTCTGACAGGTCACACTTTTCAGGAAAAATCCTGGTACCGATCGCGCTTTACTGCCCAAAACCTACTACCCAAGACGCAGATATTGCCCCAAAAATTGTGACTTAGCTGAGAAGAGGAGCAGTGGTTTGTTCTTGAGCTCTGGGCACCTAAACTGAAATTTCAATCCACTGAAATGAAAGAGTAGGGTTAGACGTCTTACCTACAACTGGCGGATCTCAATTCCAAGGATTATTTTGTCCGCTACGATCACCACAAGATTTAGGGCCTTCTCTCCTCTCTACATTCACCACTGCTACACTTGAAAATGAGTGATTTTGGAGGGTAAATGCCTTATTAAAAGAGAAACCCGTGATTTTTCATTTGCCTACTTTGGCCAAACCGTAGATCAGTTTGACAAACCATTTGTATCATTGGAAATCTCTCATCGAGCTCTTAAATGGGTATTTGTTAATTTTTTGTGATTGGATACTTCACTAGGACAAATTTTGTCCAAGAAGCGTCACTTCACCACTCCTCAAAATTGAATTTCTTCACTTGCAACACTTGTACTTGGGGCACCACTTTGCCTCCATACTTTTCCATGCTCGTGTTGATTTTCTTCATGAGTAACCATCTTGTTCTCATGATTTTATGGTCCCCACCAGACCTTTTCTGTGTAGTAGCATCATTGAGTCGCCTGTTGTGAAACCAACTCTAAAAATAGAAGAAAAGAGATATTGCTGCCTTAGAAATAAGCCACTTTGAGGGGGAAACCTCTAATACATTACATGAATGAACAATTCTTGGATGATACAAATGAAAAAACCTCCTTTCTATATATAGGAGTCCATGGGGCCATAATGTAATCCTAGCCAACCTAACAATAATAATGTAAGGGCACAATAATAACAATATGGGGGTTACAGGGGTACAATAATAACAATAAGGGGGGCTACACTAACATAATAAGGGGCTACACTATTAATATAGGGACTTAACATGCCCCTCTACTTCAAACAAGTGTTGTCCTCAACGCTTGATTATTTCTTGATGCTTCTGTATAAAATTCTCATCCTCCCATGTGGAATCTTCTACAGGAAAGTTCTTCCACTTGCTGAGATACTCTGAAATTGATTGTACTTGTTGAGTTCTTTTTTGTGACTACTTCAGAACTTCTTTTGTTGCAATGTTGATCTTCCTGGTGTTTCATTCGATTCTGCACCAAAGTTAGGTGATCCTTTGAGAGTTGGATAACTTGTTGTTCATGCTCGATGTGATCTTCCACTACTTTATCATCCACATTGGCATTAATTTGATCCTTAAAATCATCCAACTTAGCCTCCATTTCTGATTATAAACCATCTAGGTCCTCTTTGGTTACTCTTAGTAAGATCGAATTTTGTTGCACTTGCTCATGTAAATTTGACACAATGTGTTGCCATTCTTTGTCTTCATGAGTCATAGTAGAGCCTTCTAAAGGCTTAATGGGTGTTGAATTCTTTTTAGGGGCCATTTTAGAATCCAATACTGATATCTATTCTACAATATGCCCTTGTAATCAATTCAACTTGATTCTTCAAACAAGACCTATGCAATTCGGGGAAAAAACAAATACACACCTTTTACTTGCTTTTGAGGAGCTCTATATTGAAATTGAATTATCTCTTAAATTGTAGATCCTCAATATCTGAAATTTGACCTTGTAATATCCCTCTGAAGCTTCTTTCAAATTTCACAGGTCTAACCTGATTTGGATTCTTCAAGGCAAAGTTATGTCCAATCCCCCACAATGACCCAATTATGGACTAGTTCAGTAGAGCGAACTTGTACGACTTGCCGCATGTCATTGTTTCCTCCTTTAGCTCTAAAATTTATATAAAGGAGACTAAGGTCCATGCACTTCCAGCCACTTTTTACAGAATTCCAATCCGATGCTCAGAGAGAGAGAGTTATAAATATTTTCCCACAATCACCTCTTTGAGATGAAATTCGGGAGCCTGAAAAGACCTAACTTTCACAGATCATATCTCTAAAAATATTGTGAACCAAGCTTTGAAAGTTTGCGAAGATGTTTCTCAGGATTTTGGCTTCGCTCTCTAAAATTTTTAGCTTTTTAATCTGCATAGAAACAAAGTTATAGCACAAATTTTGTGATGACATGTTTATTTTAAATTCAAGAGCTTGCAAAAAGACCTAACTTCCACAAATCATATCTCCGAAAGTATTGCGAACCAAGCTCTAAAATTTTGTGACATTGTTCTTCAAGCTTTCGGCTTCGCACTCTAAAACTTTAAGCTTCTAAACCTTTGTAGAAAAAATGTTATAGCAAAAAGGTCATGATGACCTATTCGGAGCAGCAAAACCCTAGAATCCAAAGCTCTGATACCAAATGTTGTGAAACCAGCTCCAAAAATAGAAGAAAAGAGATATCAACGCCTTAGAAATAAGCTACTTTGAGGGGGAAACCTCCAATACATTACATGAATGAACAATTCTTGGATGATACAAATGACAAAACCTCTTTTCTATATATAGGAGTCCATGGGGCCACAATGTAATCCTAGCCAACCTAACAATAATAATGTAAGGGCACAATAATAACAATATGGGGGTTACATGGGTACAACAATAACAATAAGGGGGGCTACACTAACATAATAAGGGACTACACTATTAATATAGGGACTTAACATCCCCCTTGTTTAGAGCATCCGAGTTGAGTCATCATCGCATCCATGGAGTGTATCCTGAGTCCCTTTGTATCCCACTATTGTCCTACATCCATCATTGCTTGGTTCCTCTCTCATGTCACACATTATGGCATTCAGTCTCACTGTCCCCTATCCCCCTTGATGTTGTGTCAGTCGCTGCCAGGTCATCCATGCCCTTCATGCTCTAACAAGGGAAGTCGTCAGCCCACTACTCAGTACCCCCCATTATCATCCCTGGTGTCAGTCTATCAGTTGCTCTACTATTTTCTCTCGTGCCTTAGTTTAGGACCCCTTATTGCCTCACCTACGGCGGACCTCCTTCTCTCGACATTAGTTCATTCATTCCAGAAGACAGGTCTAGAGGGCGTTGTACCTTGGTTCCAGTTTCCACTCTTGTTCGGTGCCTCGAATCAGGCAAAGGGACTCCTTACTGCCCTTTGACTTGATTTTTTCTCAGTTCCATCTCCTTACCACATGATCAAGATCAGTATACTTGATGGTTCAGTGATGCATCAGATTGTACCAACGATTCCTAGGTGTGTGTGAGATGTTTTAGACCTCATGAGGGGGTGGCGCTTCAGGTAGCCCCCCACATGCCCAGATGACCCCTTCATTACAGCCTTCGATGCAGCTCCAGATATTTGGTGGTTTTCGGCCTCAGCGACCTGCAACGCCTTTTATTTTGCATGTATCATTCCGATTTTCAGAGCCCTTTCCTATTTACAGTGCCTCTTTGGTTGTACTTATATCTCATGTACTCAGATATTATTATATAAGTTTTGGATGTTATCCCAGGCACAATATGTATTTGGGATCCATTATCATTTTTTTATCTGGCTCATGTTTATGCCAACATGTACTATATAGTTCAGTCCCTTGTTTACTGGACGCATCATTATTTATACTTAGTCTTGGTGGGCATAGGTATGCCTCCCCCGCCACCTATAGCATAGGTAATCACTTATAAAAGAGACTTGTCGCACCTGTAAGTTTCGCCTCCTCAGGGTCTTGTTCTCTAGCACTTTTATCTACCTTATATTTCTCTCTCTGACTTCCCCTGTGGTGTCTAGTGATTGAGTTCTTACAACATACTTCGGTCATACAATTAGCTCCTAACGCTCACATGCTGGGGGGAAATCTGTTACACCATTTTTTGGTCATCTAACTTGTTACTATTAGATGGACCAAAGTATACCATGTAAGACCAATTTTACCCTAAGTAAAATTGCTTTCACTATGAAAAATAACTTAGTAATCCATATTTATTAAGTTGTTTATGGTCTAAAGATGAAACCGCATGAGGAAATATTAAGTAAATCCATATTTGTTTGATTTTCCTCAAGGAATAATTAGTTAAACAACAATTTAATTAATATTCCTAGTCATATTTAACCCAAAACAGGAAAATTAATTAGATAAATGATTATTTATCTTATTATTTTCTAGGACTAATTATTTAAACCTTATTTAAATAATATTCCTTGTTAAATTTGACTAAATCATTTATAAATATTTGAATAAATCATTATTTATTTAATTATTACTCAACCACATTCTTAAAATAATAAATAAATCATTGATTTATTGATTATTTACAAATAAATCGATTTGACCAAATTCAAATTATTTTTCCCTCCAACAAATATAATAAAATATTCCATAAAAGTTGGATCTAGATTTGGTTCATAATATTTTAATTATGCACCAATATCTAGACTAACTCAATATTTTGTTATAAATAGAAGGGTTTTTCCATTCACTCACTACCTTTTATTGCCTAAAGATCACTCTGGATCTATACTTTTGGTTTGACTTTGATCCTCCATCATTGTCATATTTTGCTACCATTTTTCTTGTGAGCTCCCTTTGAGTTCCATCTTTTGTCTAGGTTTTCTACACCATCAAGAGAGAGAGATCTTAGATCTGAAGTGTTGAGGACTTACAAGAACCCATCCCATTAAGGGGGGCTGGTAACATATTTCTATGTTCCCTTCCCAAGTGTCAAAAATACAAAAAATATTTAAAAATATTATTGTCTTGTCTATTGGATGCATGGAACAAATCTTGCTTTTATTTACTGCTTAATGTCTTTTACTGCATAGATATAGATTTTGCAGCATTTATCTTGGTCAACTAATTGTAGATCTAAAGAAAATGACAACCATATTTGATGTTAGGTTTGTATGTTATGCACAACTAAAGTGGAATTTTTTCGTACACTTGTGATTAGAATTCATACTAACAGGTGTTGGTTTTTTTCATTTGCTTGAATTCTTCGTGTCGAAAGATGGAATTTGGCTTGATCCATTGAAGGTCCAAGCTATTCTTGATTTTCCTGCTCCTTCCAATATGCTTCAGTTATAGAGACTCCAATGGAAAGCTAACTTTCTAAGGAGGTTCATTCATAACTACACTGAAATGGCTAAATTATTTACTAGACTCTTGAAAAAAGGGGTACCCTTCCATTGGGATGAGGTTGCACAAGATTCCATTGCGATGAGGTTAAATAAGATACCTTGATCCAAGCATCATTAATCTATCCCCAAAATTATCAAAGTGACTATTTCCTACATCTCGCCACTATAGATACAACCATTTGTATGGTTTTCGTCTAAGAAGAAGATGGGATTGAACATCCGATATATTATTTGAGTCGTAATCTCAATGATATAGAAGTTAAGTACACATACATTGAGAAGCTCACTTTGGCAGTCGTTCAAGTTGTACAAATATTTCGCCATTATATCCTAGCCCGAAAAACCATTGTCATTTTGAATTACAACGCTATGACATACATTATGTCACATCAATTGCTGGGGGGGGGAATATTCAAAATGGATCGTCATTTTGTAGGAGTTTGATTTGGAATTCATCAAATCCAAGTCAAAGAAGCCTTTGGTGTTTGTTGGGCTTATTTGTGACATTCCTTCGAGTAGCACCGATCCTACTACAGAACCATCAATTTCGAACGAGTCTTTGTTTCTGATTGAGTCATCTGACCTGTGGTATGGAGATTTCATTATCTATCTCCAAACCCAAAAATTTTGGCTTAATACCTCTCACGCACAACAATTATGTATTCAATACCAAGCCAAATATTGTCTGATCATCATTAATATGCTTTATCATCATAGTGTCAATACGATTTTATGGAGGTGCCTCATGCATGAGGAAGCCGAAAAAGTTTAAGTGATTTCCATTCTAGTGCATGTAGTGTAAATTTGTCTAGCTATGATACCACGCAAAATATTTTCCACGTTGGTTACTTTTGTCCTACCATATTTCGCGACTAAATTATCAGGGTTAGAAGTTTTCATGCTTGCCAGATCTTTGATCGTAAAACCCGCCTGCCTCCAACACCAATGCATCCTGTCGTCATTGTTGGAACATTTGAAAAATGGGGCATTGACTTCATGACATGTAACCCCCACTCGGCTGAGGGGCATGGGTGTATTATTTTCGCCATTGACTATTTTACCAAGTGGGTCGAGGCGATGCCTACATTCAACAACATGGGACACAAAACTACATTGTTTTTTTTTAACCATGTGGTTTCACAGTTTGGTGTACCGCAATATATAGTCACAGATCATGGAAAACATTTTCGCAATCACATGATGGATGATTTGACTTCCAAGTTATGACTTTTGCATGATATTTCTACCCCCTATTATCCGCAAGCTAATGGTCAAGTTGAAGTTATCAACAAGATTCTTAAGTGTATGCTTCAACACATGATTGGGGTTCATAAATGAAACTGGAATTTGATCACGTACTCAGCTTTGTGGGCATATCGAACCTCAGTGAGAAATGCGACCGAATTCACTCCCTTTCATTTGGTTTATGGTCTAGAATCTATCTTACCGATACAATGCGAAATACCATCATTGAAACTGATGATTGACCTCCTACCTAACACTTTTGAAGAAGAGGCACGTATTTTAGATCACATCCATCTAGATGAAACACATCCAAGCTGCATTGGACAACAAGGCGCATAAGAGATGAATCAAGGCGCAATATGACCACAATGTTAAGCCTCATACCTTCTCATAAGGAGACCTAGTCTTACTTTATGATCAAGAAGTTGATAATATAGGAACAAGGAAATTTGAACCATTATGGCATGGCCCCTACATTTTCAAGTGCATTTTGGCTAAGGGTGCCTACGAGTTGGTAGATTATGATGGGATTCCATTGTCACAGCCTCAAAATGGGTTGTATATTTAATTTTACTATGCCTGATTATGCGTAGTAAACATTGTATTATATGCTTTGATTGGATGTGTGTAGTAGTGTGCCTTTTAAATTTTTTCATGTGGTTAGTAATCCGCTTTGCATTTTTTGCAAATGTTAGAATCTTAGGAACCATTTGTTGGATATGCTGATGGTGCTAGTCATGTTACTTAGAATTTATCCTATGCAGCATGGTCCATCTTTGCTCCAAGTGGCGAGTTAGTGAGCTTCCAAGGGATTTGTATCAGTCAATCGACTAACAATATTGTTGAGTATAGCGGGTTGATTAAACTACTATATGATGCCATTTCACTTGGCATGCACCGCATCATCATCAGGCTAGACTCACAACTTGTCGAACTACAGCTTACTAGTGTCTATACTATCTGAAATACAATAATTCATCATATGTTCCTTAGAGTTTGTCTTTTGGAAAGACATTTTGATTTCATTCAATATCAACATATTTCCAGAAACTTTAACACTTTGGTTGATTCATTAGTGAATTATATGTTAAATAGACATTTTCAACATATGTAAAGATAAATTTTCAATTCACATCATACAATTGAATAGGATTGCACATAATCATGGAAAAAAAATGAAAGTAAAATAGATTTATATCAAGTTTTTTACAAAATTGCTTCCAAGAAACATTGGTCATATGACCTCAAAATTTATATAGACATAGCATAATCTAAGTAAACCTAGTGATTCTCATGATAACAGGTCAGCTCTTGGGCTATCATACACAATAGCCTCATCCAACGACTAGGCACACCAATCATATGGCGTTGCAGCCTCATAGGTAACTCCTCAATCCATACATTTGGTATCCTAAGAGTCAATCCCTCCACATGCTACTGCAACTTAGCAAGAGTCTTGGTTAAATCCAAATTATGTAGGACTGCTCTTCTCACAATCCTCTTTGTTGGTTCGCTCGCCTGTTGTGCACGAACCACTGGTCGAACGGTACCTACATTTTCATACATAAAACATCTTTATTTTAGTCTTGGAAACATAAAAAAATAAAAAATATGTAAAATCCCCAAAAATAAAAAAACATGGTCAAAATTTTACTGATAGCACCCCATTGAGTGTTGGATGGTAAAATCAAATCTGGATCTCCATGTAAATCCATCCCTACGTATGGATGCTCCTCTATGAAGATATTGTGTCTTCGGAGCCAATTGAAGAATGCAGTGGAAAATTAGATCAATGACTGAATAGCATGTCTAGCCATCATCTCGACTCACCGATGCATCCATGGATCTCTAGGACCAGCAAATCCCAACTTCACATGCTGTGGTTACATCAATGGAACTTGCTCCAAAACAAAAGTGATCAAAATCGACCCATAACTGAGATTTTTGGTCTTACCAATTTTTACCTTGGTCAGTTTTTCTTTCATCTGAAGGAGTACTGCTTCAGCCCAGTTGAACACAGTTGGCTCGAGACACTCAAGTGCATACTACATGTATGATATATTCGCAACATGTATTGTCATGCTTCTAGCTAACTTTACAATATTAAATAGGAGAGTTCGCAAAGTCATATCACATGCATCTTTGATATTTATCTTTCCATGTTTACTAGGCTCAGTTTCTGGTCGAAAAACTATCGGATGTACCTTCACTTTTTTACCTCCACAGATGGAGCTTGCAAGGGAAATGGGGGAACCACGTCTTGAAAAACCTGTTATAAATTAAATGTCATCAGCCAATATTGGGGGCAATTTTTCCCCAATGTGAAATGCTTGTAGTGTCGAGTTCCATGAACGGATCAAGAACTACAATAGTTCCATGGGTTGCCTCATCCCTGACAATCATAAGTACTTGAGAAACCCACAGTCTCTGAGGGCTCTCACAGTGCCAGGATAATTTAGGGAAACCATATTATTTTCTTCATGTTATCTTTCTCACCATGTAATCGACATTCTGATCTGATCAAAGTCATAAATCACACCATAGGCTTAGTTAGGATCCATTCCATTCAAAAAATTAGGGAAATTTTTGGCAGAAACAAATATGAAACTTTCTGAATTGCACCCAACGCACCCCTGAGTGAGAGAAAGAGTGTTGCAGAGGAACTGGGCCTCTTTTCAGCCTCTCCGCAATGCACTTTTCAACATTCAATTGTGCATTGGCCCTAGGGTGTTGTATATTTTCCCTAGCAGACCCGAAAATCTAAAAAATGTGCATGAAATTGAAAAAGAATGCAATCAATATAAATAGGAGGGCAAGATCTTTCATCTAGTTTGGATGACACAAGAAATGATCCACATAATCTGTCGTAATCAGTTGCTGAAGTTCGAGGGAAAAATAGGCTCAGAGCACTAAAATTCAAATGGTAAAGGTGAAATGGTAAAAATGACTTGGTAATTGATTAATTTAATAGTATTTTTTATTAATTTATGCATATCTAATGAAACGAATATGGTTTTTACCCATGTTTACTATTTTAAACATGTATTGTTAATCCATTTGATGTTTCTTTGATCAGGCTTACATCTGATTATAGTGAGTTAGTCATGCATGATCTTGAAATGCAATTTTGATGACAAAGCACAATTTTATTTGTTTTTCATGCTTTGTTAAACATGAAAAAGGAATTCAAAGCATACTTCTATCCTCTTTTTTCGAGCTTTGTTAAACATGAAAAATGAATTCAAAACATACTTATATCATCTTTTTTCGAGCTTTGTTAAACATGGAAAAGGAATTCAAAGCATACTTTTATCCTCTTTTTTCAAGCTTTGTTAAACATGAAAAAGGAATTCAAAGCACACTTTTATCTCTTTTTCGAGATTTTTTAAATGTGAAAAGAAACCCCCCTAGATTTTTCTTTAAGCTCTTTTCCGACTCTCAAAATATGAAAATATTTCCGAGCGCCTGTCTTTTCGAGCTCATAAAAGGAATTGAAACAACATCTACTCAGTATAAGTTTAACCCTTTTCCCGATTGAGATACATTATGTTTATGAAAAAGTAAAACCCTAGTCAAACATGGCTATGAGGTTTTTTCAGGTATTATTTTACACTTTTTTGGATATGAGGGACTATTATATGAAAAATAAAATGTGGAGTTTTATTTTAGTCCCTTTTTCAAACTCTCTAAACATGAAAAAGGACTGAGTTCTCACTGTCGTTAGACTCGTTAAAGCATCAAATAGCGACGAACATCTCCATCATCAAAAGATCGTGTTTCACCTTCACTAGATTCGTTAAAGCATAAAATAGTGATGGATTCACCCAAAGGGTGGAATTATACATCAAGCATATGTTATCTTCCTTAATATTGTTAAACAATAAAGAGGTACTGGTCAGTAATGACTGGGGAAAATTGGAAAGGGATAAAACACTTTATGGTAGCAAGTCACTCTTGAACATGGCACTTATTCACTTCATCTCCGTTATTTTTGGGTTGGGTTATCTGCTTGACGGTCTATCATACCTATGGTCTATCATACCATCCATCACTTTGGTTTTGGGTCAAATGCTGCCAATTCATTAGGGGAATTTTGAGGTCTAAAATGGGCCTCCTAAGGAAATTATAAAATGATAGTGGAAATAATAAAATAAGATTTGATTACATCATCAAATTTTAGAGGGAAAAAGGGGAAAACTACTTTTTCAACTCATATTTTCAACTTATCTCCCAAAGTTTTTACTCAAATTTCGAGAAAGAGTATTCGTTGGATGCAAAATTTAATTCCTCATCCAAGGAGTACCCTTGTTACATACTTTCGATGGATCCTGCTACACAGAAAATGAGAAATACATGAAAAACATGATTGTAATCACGTTTTTTCATGTATTTCTTATTTTTTGTGTAGCATGGTCCATAAAAAGTATGCAACATGGGTACGTGTTGGATGAGGAATTAAATTTTTCATCCAACGAGTACCCCCGCTCGATATTTGAGTAAAAAATTTGGGAGATAAGTTTAAAATATGAGTTGAAAAAGAAGTTTTATTACTTTATTATTTTTTAATCTTTGTACCCTTTTACTTAAAAATTTTTGAACCACCCCCCATGGTTGAAATCATCATCTTGCATCTTATTGGTTCTTATAAAGTTTATTTTCGTTGTACATTTTTCTTGGGAGGCCCATTTTAGACCTAAAAATTCCCCTAATGCATTTTGTGTCGTCGATATGTTCAAGAGAAGTCACCCATTTATTCCTCATCCTTTGCAATAATCATAAACCTTCATTTCATGACCACCATCCTTTAGTCACATTCTGTCTCCAAAATCATTACTCCTATTTTGTTTCGTTGATGGGGGGGAAATCAATGCCCTCCTGCGATGAGTCGCTTCCTGTCGAAATCAACTCATCATCCAGGAAGTTGACTTAGAAATAACCTTTTAGTACCTTGGAGCTTTCTTACATCAATGGAAATTATCTCTCTTTTGGCGACAGGTTGACATCACAGGCCTTTAACCGAAAGACTTCGTATGGTGGTCGACATAAAATCATTTATTCACACAATGTAGAATGTATTGAGGTACCTTGAGAGACATTATCATCAACGGTGGTTTCTATCATGTCCGTTAACGGCTCACATCATTGGCTTGTAATTAGAAAGTGTCTTCCCATGTTCAACTTCATATCACATATTCACATGGTTAGACTTGTACTTTAAGCGATCGAGTGAACGAGATAGAAGACCCCGGATCTAGTTTCATCCATCCGGGTTGTGATTATGGGAGAAGTACCAAATCATCCGTATGATGGTTATTATCTAGATGGTCATCCTATCATGGGTATATATCTGTAGAAAATCTATATCTGTAGATAGTCTATATTTGTAGACAATCTATATCTGTAGATGACTTTCTGATGTTATGATAGTTTATGTGCTGAGTATGGGATATGTCTCCCTTAGAAATTCATGTACAAGATGAACATATATCGTGATGTAATGTATTGTAATTGATGCAGTTCAATGTCTGATTTAGTTCCTCCTCATCACGTCGTAAAGAAAATCACTCAACATTATCATTTTTGACTTCATGCTTTAGGGGGCAGCTCTTACAGTTCGATTTGGGAATCATCCCAAAACACATATCAATATTCATTAGGGTTTATCATACTCTAAATTGGTTTCTACATGCCCTAAAAAATTCATCGCATTGGTGGTATTCCTTCATGAAAGTTTTATTTCTTAGATGCCAGTTGAAGTGCCCCATTGAGCCATTAACGCACCCCTAGACATTTGTAACTACTTTGCAGAGGATATACTCCCATGCAAGGCTGCATTGTAGAGGATCTAGGCCCACTTTAGAGTGTGTTGGTAGACTGGGAGCAAATTTTTCATTATATTCCCGAAATCTTCCCAACCTCCTGTGACTTCTAGAAGTTGTTCCAGCTTTCACCTCATCTTATAACCTTGAATTTGGAACCCATGAATTCATTAAACCTCCTAACCTCCTATTCCCATGAACATGGAAAACTCTTCATCCATTTTTAGGAAAGCCATTCAATGATTCATTTATGTCAAAATACCTTCATCTACTTATAAATAGAGCACTGAACATAGTGCACAAGAGAGAAATAATTTATGTTAAATAGAGTTTTTGGTGAGATATTAACTCTTGAAGGTATTATGCATGTACTGTGATGCTGCTGGATTGTTGGTGTTGGATGTGATGAGGATAGGACTCAAGCTGGATGAGTGACATCGAATTAATCAACTGGTTTTACTCTTCCTTCTAATTCATAATAAAGACATTCATTCCTTTCCTAATGCATGTGTCAATTATGTTATATGTGTATTTATGAATTTAATCGATCCAATTTGTTTAACTTGAATAGATCATATTGCCTTTATGTTGTTTTTTGTCTTCTGTTTGTCATGGAAGGTATCAATCAAGCAAGTTAAGTTGGACTGAGAGTGACGAAAGCAATGAAGGGAGGCAAGGGAAAGTGAACAGATTACAAGTAGGTTTCTCTCCCTTTATCTATTCACTTTAAGGAAAAATTCAGATATCTTTCTTTTTGTTGTTATAAGTGCACCACCAAAATTAGGGAAATCATACTTATCCGTAGGTTTGTATTTCCGTGAAAAAATTGTAGAAGGATTCAATATATTTATTTAGTACATCACAATATCGGATTGAATCCATTCGTATAGAATTTCCATAGATTTATACAGGAAATAAATTTGAATGGAAAAAGGAATGTGCACCAATTTTTAAGAAATTGAAGTGGTTGTTGACAAATGCAGTTCTAAATATTGTAGATCTAGGTAAAGAGTTTTGGGTGTGTACAGATGCTTGCAAGAGAAGGATTTGTGGATTCATTATGTAGGAGGGATAGGTGGTATATAATGAATCAAGGAAACTGAATAATCATGAGCAGAATTATGTTACACATGATCTTGAGTTGGGAGTGATCATCCATGCCATGAATATGTAGAGACACTATCTTCTTGGTAGGAGGTTCATCCTAGTGAGAAACCATAGTGGATTGAGATATGTATTTGATCAACTGATTCTAAATTCCAAAAAAGCTAGATGGTTGGCGATGATGAGTGAGTTTGACTTTGACATCGGGTACACTAAAGGAAAGGAAAACAGGGTGACATATGCTCTTAGTAAAAGAGTGCAGGTGAATCATATATAAGTTATGAGTTTTTATGGGAAATATTTACATGATCTTGTCTTGCAGGCAAGCCAATAGGATGACAGGTTGCTATAGGGTAATATGCTTGGGTGGTGGTTATTAAATATCCCTCTCTGGGCTTTCCGGTGCTCGAGGCAGACGATCAAATTAGCTGTAAAGTTCACAAAGATGTTGCATACATGTTCATGCTACTATATATAACTGAAAAAGTAATATGAAGAGTTTACCTCTTTATAGACAACAGATCCTATGGAGAACATCAAGCAGCGAAGTAGAGATCCTTCTTCACCAGCTCCAAATCCAGATCCCGCAATAAATCAAAGCACTCGCGTAATATCTACAACATTATAACTTCTTATCAATTAAAATAGCACATAATAAACATAAAACAATACAGATCTAAGCCATTCATATCATGCTACATAGACGATTGAACAACAATTGTGACATTGATGCATCGAATGGAAAAAATAGATATAGTTCTATTGATTTATAAAAAGGAGGATTACAACCGTCAGTTGCACCAAGCCCTCCTCAATCTTCCAATTCCTCTCTCTCTTTCTCTATCTCCGAGTGTGATGATGCTCAAGGCAAAAAGATCTCAATGAACTTTACCAATATTCAAGCCTCACAATACAACAATGAAATTTTTCTCCACATATAATCAAACCTTCGACCTTAGACCAAGAGCCCATAGCTCCATTTTATAGGATATGGAGAGGACAAACCTTGCCAACTCTTTCAACCTATTATGTAATATCCCAAATTTGGAATAGCACAACAAGCCTGCTAGAATAACTCACTCCTAGGAGATTGATGCAAAGAAATGAGTTTACAGCCCTTGGATCCCTTAGATCAGAATATCTGGAGTCTAGATCCAAAAGGGGAGCAAAAACAAATCAAACTAGGTGTGGTAAACAGATCTCCCACCACCTAGTCTAGCTGAAAAATACCCTACAAGAGGGGCTACAGCTATGCACAACAAACTGCTTCAGAAATAACACAATCTTGGACAGTATGAGCAGGAGGCCATAAAATATGATTAACTTATGAGTATACAACAGCAAATCAGAATTACAATGAAGCTCTTTCAATATACAGTAGAATACAGGAGACAATAGAGCAATAAATCTTCAGAAAAGAAGGCTGCAACACATATATAAACTGAAAAATGGCTTAACATTGTTATTTTGAGGAGTTGCACCAGCTGAATATTACAACTCAGATCTAAGACAGATATGTGGACAAAACATCAGATCCATTTCAGATATGGAAACTAGATAGTCTTATTTACAAATCATGCATAACAAAGAGTAGATATGAGTTTTAAGTTGCAGATCTGCAAAATGCTTCAGAAATTTTTGAAGCTGACTTTTCATTAAAATAGATTAGATATAAAGAAAACATGGATCAGCAAGCTAATCCATTGATCACCAAAGTGAAAGGCAAAGCCCAACACCAGATATCTCTCATAAAAAATGGGATCAAAACACCTTGCAGAACCTCTAATAAAAATAACGCGGTTCCTCAATGAAAACTGCATTGTAGCTTAAATAAAAATGATGGCCTGATGCCAAGATACAAATCTGGAGTTGAAATAGTGGATGCACTCTCCCAGGAGGTTAAAAGACACACTCCATGACAAGAGGCTCCAATACAAGATAGATCTAGGTAGATCTAGAATTCCACTTGCTGCAACTTACAAAAGCAAGCAACCCCTCACTGGATCTACGCTGCAGTTGGAAGTAGAGCTTGGCCTAAAGCCTGATAGTGGATCAAATCAACAAAAAATTCTCCAAGAATCCTCAAGGGAAGAGGTGAAATCCCTGCATAGGAACTCCAAGTGCTAAGCAGCACAATTCTCCACTAAACAGCAGAGAATAGTATTTGTCTAAAAAGACAAGATACTGAGAAATATCATTAATCAACAACCTTCTCTTGCTGCCTTCCCCTTCCTTTTATAATATGAAAGCCTTTGCAAACCCTAAACCACCTTGATGAGCTAGCTCCCTTCACATGAGGGGCCTCCTTCTAGAATTGCGCTGTTCCTTCATGAGATACATTGAACCTAGATAGCGCTGTAGATTTGGTTAAGGTTGACCCAGCCTCACAGCTCAAACCCCTTTCACACCTGCAAGTGATTTATTTACATGGCCCTGATTTATCCTTTTTCACATGGGCATTGATTTATTCAATATTTTCAGGAGTTTTACATGTCCTCCTTTATTCATTTATTCATGCAACAGAAAGTAAATAAAAAATGTATATTCCTCTTAGCTTGGGCTAAGTAGGAATATTACAGTCCTCCCCTCCAAAATGTTGCTTGTCCTCAAGCAACTGATAGGGTGAGAGCTACAGTTCTTCTCCTCCTTCATTGATGGCATCATCAATGATCAATTCCTTGTCATAAGCCAAGTGCTCATCAAGCCAATACATCATAATTGTTCCTCCAAGGTCAACATAAGATGTGCATAGTCCATCCTACCAAGAGTGAAAAACTCAACAGAAATAAACATGGCTGGAGCAATGCTCCATCTAAAACATGTATCATGAGGTACAGGTAGGAGGTCCAAACCATGTGGTACATACAAACTGCCCATCCTCTTTCCATACAACCCCATAAACAATACAACTATATCATCCAAGTATGGAAGCAAGACTATATATATATGCAAACAGAAATCTGAGCTTGAGGAGGTGGGTCAAAATCCCACATGTGATGCCAGCGCAGTACACCACCTGCCTGCATTAGATCAAGGTGTGGTAAGTGGAATTCCCACCAAAAATCATGAGATCCACATGAATCTCATGATCTCTCACTCCCTTTAGGAGTCATAGCTTGTAAAAACATGGCAAAGGAATGTGATAAATCATAAAATACAACTTGCTTGGCATGATCATATCCTTTACCATCATAGTCCTTCATACACATGGAGTTTTGCATGAGCATTTCCCTCCTCTCAGGCAAAGGAAGAAATGGCTGAAATGACTCTTGCAAAGAGTCCATTGGCTTCCCCAATCCTCCTAGGCTAATGCACTCTTGAAAGTGTTGATGTAATTCCTCTCTCATTCCTTCCCAAACAAATCTCCTCATGATCAGGGTATAGATCTTCATTGAATGCATATGGCTGAGGAAGAATTCTTCATGTGACCCTTGTAATATATTCTACTTGAGCTTGGAAGCTCTAGCCAAGAAGACCTTACCATGATAATAAATGACTCCCCCTTGGACTAAGTAGCCCTCTTCTTGCTGCATGTCATATAGTATCATATCTATGTGGAGATCTTTGGAATACTCTACAAGTAATTGAGATTTCCAATACAGATCCACACTGCTCACTAATGACAGTGCTGCTGATACATCCATGGAAGTTATTTTCATGTTGTTGATCTCCTTTTTGACATTTATCATGCGAAATTTATTTTTTGGAAGGCTGATCCTCCCATTCTTCTCCTCCCATAGCTTAGATTCAGAAAAGAGAGAGGGTGATAGTGATGCAGGAAGAATATCCCCCTCATTCTTGAGTTTTCCCAAGCCCTCCAGTGCTGTAACTTGGTCTCTCATTGCTCCAATCCCTCCTAGATTTAGATTTGGAGCAACACTTTGTGAGGCCTCCCCCACAAGATCTGAATCTGGTGGCATCCCAGGTGGCTTGCCACTAGATAGGAATGTCCCTTGCAACATCCTCATGAACATAAGAGAAGGGAATGTAAGATCCCTGCTTCCACTGCACAAATTCATCTCTGTTGTTTGTGTGGAAGTACTAGGTGAAGGATAAGTGTTCATGCCTTGAATCATTTGTGGTTTCTCACTCTTCAATTCCACCCACTCCATCTCCAAAGCTTTCCAATCAGTGGTCACCTTCCCCAAAGTAATCAACCATTGGACACCCAAAATGATATTGGTGTCTGGTATGTCAACCACAAAAAAGTTATCCACCAGAGTGTAGGATCCCATAGTGATTGACAATGAGCCGACATATTGCATGCATTGCATGGTCCTATCTCCTGGGAGCAAAATAGATAATCCCTCAAAAGTATCAGTGGGGATCACTCTCCTTTGCACAAGATGAGCATTAATAAAGTTGTGGGTTTCCCCACTATCAATCAGCACAGATACTCTCTAATTCATGATTGAACCTTGTACTCTTAGGGTCAAGTACTTAGGTACTCCTCTCAAAGATGCAAGATTCCCACTTATTGAAGAAATGGCTCCATTCTCATCTCTAGATGGTGTTGGATCTTCCTCATCATTATCAGCGTTGTGACCCCTCCTGGGTTCATCATCTTCATCTTCCTCCTCAAAATCTGAGAATACTTCTATGCAGTGTTCTTTCCCAGCAGCACATCTATGTCCCGACGTCCATGACTCTTGGCAGGTGAAACAAAATCTCTTCTTTCTCAACTCCCTCCTGAGTTCAATATCAAGAGGCTTCTTCAAAGAGATCTCCTTGGAAGGAGTAGCTTTTCCTTCCTTCCCCTTGGAAAATTTAGGGTCCTTGCTCTGGAAAGTTGCCTTTGCTTTTGGCAAGGCATCTTGGAGGTCTCTAGCCCTATAAATGGCATCATGCAAAGTGATGGGCTTGGTAGATTTAACCAACCCATGAAAATGTTCCTCCAGGCCATCGATGAACATGTAAACCCTCCTTGCTATAGATAGATCAGGAACCATGACTGATAATCTCAGAAACTCAGAGAGATAAGTTTCTTCATCCCCTGATTGCTTCAAATTTGCAAGGCTTATGAAGGGTTCTTCAGGGTACTTCCTGTCAAACCTCTCCACTTGTCTCCTAGTAAATTCAAAATAGGTAGTCACATTGATATGTCCCAATGTAGAAAACCCATGGAACCACCAATTGTGTGCTTCACCTTCAAAGTGCAGCGCTGCAATCTTGATGGCTTTAATCTCAGGGACTTTGTTCAACTGAAAGTAAATATCTAACTTTTCTACCCATGCCTTAGTAAGAATGGAGGATGATCCATCAAAATTGGGCAAAAGTGATTTGCCCATAGAGTGGTGTCTATCCTGATTATGAAAGAACCCACCATGTCTATACTGCTGCCTTGGTCTTCTTCTATCCTTGAGGTGACATAACTCTTGGAAACTCAAGTGGTCTTTGAATATCTGATTTTGAGATTCATATTCCAAAAATTATTCTTCAAGGTAATCTTGCTCTTGTGGTCCTTCATTCTCCATAGCCAAGAAGGTAGGCATAATGGAGCATTGTGAAGCTTGTGGGGCTTGTGGCAGGTTCACTGGTTCACTATTCCAATAATGAGGCATGTTAGAGCTTTCTCCCGGATGAAATCTCCCAAGAGATTCCCTCATTCTATCCACCCTCATCTCCTTGATATCTTTGGAAATATCTTGCATGGCCACTAACAGAGTTCTTGCAAACTCTTCTCCTTATTTATCACTTGCAATCTCAAGGGCTTTACCCTTGTCTTGATCATCAGTAGTGTAATCATACTTCTTGTGACTTCTATTCTGATACCTCTTCTCCCTCTCAGTAAGAGGGTCATATTTTTTTGAGTGCAACATGGCTGTGGTGCTCCAAGGAAAGCACAGGCTGTGCCAAGAAAGGAGCTCTGATACCACTGTAATATCCCAAATTTGGAATAGCATAACAAGCCTGCTGGAATAACGCACTCCTGGGAGATTGATGAATAGAAATGATTTTAAAACCCTTGGATCCCTTAGATCAGCAGATCTGGAGTCTAGATCCAAAAGGGGAGCAAAAACAAACCAAACTAGGTGTGGTAAACAAATCTCCCACCACCTAGTCTAGCTGAAAAACACCCTTCAAGAGGGGCTGTAGCTATGCACAACAAATGGCTTCAGAAATAACGCAGTCTTGGATATTATGAGTAGGAGGCCATCAAATATGATTAAATTATGAGTATATAGTAGCAAATAAGAATTACAATGAATCTCTTTCAATATACAGTAGAATACAGGAGACAATAGAGTAAGAAATCTTCTTAAAAAGAAGGCTGCATCACATATATAAACTGAAAAATGGCTTAACAACGTTATTTTGAGGAGATGCAGTAGCTGAATATTACAACTCAGGTCTAGGATAGATCTGTGGACAAAACATCAGATCCATTTCAGATCTGGAAACTAGATAGTATTATTTACAAGATCCCCTTGGGGTTTTGACCAAATCATGCATAACAAAGAGTAGATCTGAGTTTTAAGTTGTAGATATGAAAAATGATTCAGAAATTTATGAAGATGATTTTTCATTAAAATATATTAGATCTAAACAGAACATGGATCAACAATCTAATCCATGGATCACCAAAGTGAAAGGCAAAGCCTAGCACCAGAGATCTCTCATAAAAAATGGAATCAAAACACCCTGCAGAACCTTTAATGAAAATATTGCTCAATGAAAATTGTGTTGTATCTTGAATGAAAATGATGGCATGATGCTAAGATAAAAATATGGAGCTCAAAAAGTGGATGCACTCTCCCAGGAGGTTAAAAGGCACACTCCATGACAAGAGGCTCAAATACAAGATAGATATAATAATATCTAGAATTCCACTTGCCGCAGCTTAAAAAAGCAAGAAAACCATCACTGGATCTGCGCTGCAGTTGGAAGTAGAGCTTGGCCCAAAGCCTGATAGTGGATCAAATCAGAAAAAACTCCTCCAATGATCCTCAAGGGAAGAGGTGAAATCCCTGCATACGAACTCGAAGTGCTAAGCGACACAGTTCTCCACTAAATAGTAGAGAATAGTATTTGTCTAAACAGACAAGATACTCAGAAATATCATCAATCAACAACCTTCTCTTGCTGCCTTCCCCTTCCTTTTATAATATGAAAGCCTTTGCAAACCCTAAACCACCTTAATGAGTTAGCTCCCTTCACATGAGGGGCCTCCTTCTAGAACTGCGTTGTCCCTTCATGAGATACATTGAACCTAGACAACGTTGTAGATTTGGTCAAGGTTGACCCAGTCTCATAGCTCAACCCCTTTCACATCTGCAAGTGATTTATTTACATGGCCCTAATTTATCCTTTTTCACATGGGCATTAATTTATTTAGTCTTTTCAGGAGTTTTACTTGTCCTCCTTTATTCATTTATTCATGCAACAGAAATTAAATAAAAAATGTATATTCCTCTTAGCTTGGGCTAAGTAGGAATATTACATGTCCAAATAAGGAAAGATCTAGATGTGTCCCTACTTTTCCTCGCTTTTTCCTTCCATAGGAGTTTATTTATGTTTGGAAATGCCTAATAAAAGTTTTGTGCCATTTAGTTTCTATTTTGAACTGATTCCATTTTGAGAGAAAGTTGTAAATGCCAATTAGATTTCCACAAGATATTTCCCTTTTCACACTTAAACATGGTTAACGCTGCCCCTTGGGCAAGACAGAGCATTACCCTAGGCAATAACGCTCCCTTTGCATGGCTTAGGTGCGTTATAACTCTGCCTAGATGTTTCTGGGGTGCATTACCTTGGAAAAAATGGGTCTTGTCTAGGTAATTTTCTTCCTTCCATGTTACCTTCTCCTCTGAGCTGATGAGGAGGTAATTTGTCCTATAACAGATGGTCAGAGATGAAGACGATGGTCAAAATAATTTATAACAAGTGTAGTAGAATGAGAGGAATCAAACGACTGAGAAAAACCTGAAATAACAACATATGTCAGAAAATATAGTATCTGTCTTGAGTCGGGCATTCCCATTCTCAATAGCTAATAAACATGATTTCTCTAGAATAGAGATATGAACAGTATCTCCACCGATAAGCATAACATGAAAGTGTCTGTCATAAGAAGATAAAACTGAAAAGCTGTCTCCAAAAAAATATCGCCACTTGGGAGAGGAAACACAGTTGTAATGGTGTAAACCTCAACCCAAGGTCTTGGTCGCCGATTCACTAAATTGCATATTTACATACAAGTGAATGAATGAATTGTAGTCGAACATGCAAGAAATCGTCTGATTACTAGTAAATAACAAAAACTGTTAACAGATGCGAGGGTGACCACTGATGATGATGATGGTCCGCAAGATGCACAATACAATATAGTGAGTGTGAATAAAAAGGAGTTGATTTCAAACACTCGTAGAATTATTCAATCGAGATCCAATAATGAGAACCCCCAACCAAACACAAGATGACTTGCCACTGATTTTTGCAATTATCTGGGTACTGACGTGTTTCTAGATCAATTTTGTAGATAAGATGTTGAAGTCAATAGGAAGAGATCTGTCAAAAGGTAGGCATTCAGGCATTCTACATTAGTTGACATGAAACGGGATAATACGATTATTTTTTTTATGGAAATAATCAACAGAAAGTGGGAATAACTAACGACAAATAAGTTATGGTATATGATGGATTTGGTTGGTACAAGGAGCAATAGGTAGCGGGATCCTCTTGAACAAGACAAGGAACTCTAATAGGTTACTAGGAAGCTTAGGCTTAATGAACACCAAAGATTATTAGGATTCACCAATGCAGGAACACTGGGAGACGAAGGCTAAACTCATAGATGGTAGGGTTTGACTAAATGCGAAAGAGTTTTCTAGGAAGTGCCATGTTCAAGATTTTGTGCTGCCAAATCGACCTTTCGAAAATGTAACAGAAGAAGTATCCATGTTGTCCAAATTTTTCCCCCGTCTGATTAATTTTAACGAGTCCAGATGGGTAAACTCGGTGATTTTTTTCATATTTAGAGAGTCTAAAAAAACATCATAAAAGACAACTCCAGGGGGTACGTTTTTCATGTTTGATAACTAGACACGATGAAGGGAAAATAATAAACCCGAAACAATTCATTTTCTATTAGTTATTCCATTGAATTCGGAAAGGTGATAAATCTATGTTCGATGGAAATCTACCTCATTTTTTTATGAGTACGAGAAGACAGAGTAAACTCAATGTTCTTTGTGAAATTTTAAAGAGCCCAACAAGGAAAAAATCGGTGCTTTCCGTGAAATTTTAATGAGTCACACGGAGAAAAACTCGGTTACTTTTTCTGTTTAAAGAGCTTTGAAAAAGATAAAAATAATGGCTCATATTCCTTTGTCATGGTAGTTTAACGAGCCTGACAAAGGAAACTCGGGTTTTTTTCAGTTTTACCAGCTAGAAAAAGTCCCTAAAAAGAAAGCTCGAAACCGGGTCAAACATGGTCAAATCTGCATATAAAAATTGAAAAGCCATCAAAGCATGGGTAACATATGAAAACAAGTAGTTGCGACAAAATGTAGCATGAATTTACCAATTTTTATTAGACTAGCTAAGTGAGTCTTACCTCCAGAATGGCTATAAGAAGGCAACAGACCTTCATTTTCACTCTGTTGAGTGCTGTGATAGAGCTCTGAAGTAAAAAAGTGGTGAAACTTCAGCTGTCGATTGTGGACGAACCAGGCAACGATTTTTCATTCCACCAGATCCAGGTAAGAGCTTGAACCTTCCCCTAGCATTTCATTATGTTTTTAGTTCTTTTTGTTGGCTAGGAATATCAATTTTAGAAGGCCCTAAAAAATTTAAGCGGCTAACGTGGGTGCTTAGTGTTGTGCCAGCGTTAAACGCACTTCCCGAGAAGATACATAGTGTTAGCACACATTGTTTGGCACTATAGCCTGCATTAGCCGGTAAATTTGATTTAAGAACTTGTTTTTTATCATTCTAAGGTGTTCTAGCCAAAAAATAATCCACTGAAAATGTTGCTTGTGCAGGTGTGAAGCTATTTACCATGAGCATTTGGCACGAAAGAGAGCATGAGCGGGAAGAATAACATGAAATGGTTACTGATGCATCTACGTTGCTAGTTATCCACACATGCAGATTGCTGAAGTATGCTCGTTTAGAGCTGATGAGAGGGCAGGAAGACCTTCTAAGATGGATAATCCAACAGTGGGATGATCGCCAACATGTCTTTCATATCGGGGGTAATGAACTCTCGATTGAGAAATATGAAATTTAATTTTTGAATGACCTATCATGCAGAGGACCGAGGCCCAATCTAACAGGCTCCAGGTCTAATCCCCACACTACTGCTGATTTGATCCATACTTACTGCATAAAAAATACTGTGGCAGTAAGTAACTGGGTGCCTATTGCATAGGTGGCAGCAAGACCGTTGAGGTCTCTCTTGTGGATGATAGTTAGCTTGTCCAGGGACAAGAGTCAGCACGTGGCCACCAAGGCCCAGGTATTGTTAGCATTGGATTGTATGTAGCCTCAGGTGTTTGACTGGTGTGAAGGTGTTGTCCGCCGAGTTCGTGTAGAGTTAAAAGCATGTAAGACCCAGACCTAAAGAGAGTTTCGGTATGGCACACTGATCGTGTCTTTCATACTAGAGCAGGTGTCGACCATGAGGCCAAGAATGATCACAGATGCATTGGGACCGCGGGAGCCAAGATAGGCTTGTTGGGCAGCTTTGATACTGCGGACTGGAGAGGGTCCAATCCATCACTGTTTTGATGATGGACTGTTCGAGTGGCTTGAAGACCAGATCATAATGATCAAATATTATCCCTATGCAGGGATGAACTATATAGGATATCCAGAGTTGGTATTTCCCCTGGGCACTCAGTGGGGCCTAGATGGTGAGAAAGATGTTGATTAGTGCAATTTGAAGTATTTTTGTATCTTTTGAATGTTTATGCAAGTTTTTGTTTAATGGGTGATTTTTTTTTTTGACATGAAGCTTGTTGCTTGACACAAATGTGGCACCTATCTGTCCAGCTAAAGCCCCTCTCTATGCAAGGCGAGGAATGTAGCTGCCTGGGGCTGGCGTAGTAGCAGAGGCTGTAGCAGTCTTCGACGAGGGTTATGACACACTGATTTTGCATGAGCTTACTAGAAACTTGGAGGGTTTAAGTATGGGTGTGCTGCCTCTTCCCATGAGAGAGATCCTGATTTGTCTGCAGTGGCATACAATGGATGTGCTAGAGAGATACTTGGTGCCTCTGAGGAGGATAGCCAGAGCAGTTGTCTACTATTTTGAGCAGCAGGCTTAGTAGGAGGAGTGGATAGATGTGTAAATGTCATAGTGAGGCTTAGTGAAGCAATTTTTTGTAAAACTCCCAAGTTTTGAGAAGTTTTTTTGATGTAACCTAACTGGACATGACATATATATATATATATATATATATATATATATATATATATTGGTGATTTTGTTTCCGTGTGTTTTTTAATTTTTATGTATTTTCTATGGTAAAAAATATACACGCATGTAGAACTCTTTCTATAACAAATGTGACAAATGCCAATCTAAAACATAATTTTCCAATGAATCAGCTAATTCATTAAATTCTCTAGGAATGTACTCAAATGCAGTGGTTTGAAATTGATGTTCTAGAAGTCGTACTCTTAAGAAATAATGTTACAAGACTGGATGACGGATGTGATAATGATTGTTTAACTGAATAACTACAAGTTAGGAATCTAACCAGACCACCAGATTGGAGATGCCGCAAGATGCAGCTTGCGTGAGGAGTTGTATCACTGACATGTACTCAAGAATGTTGTTGGTGGCATTTTCCCAGGAAGATTCCCCCAGAACCAAGGAGTTCTGACTCAGGTGTCTAGAGGACCCAAGCAACTGACACAATGTGCCTAACATGACGACTAGCACCGTTCGCATATCCAACTTATGATAAGGATAACGAAGGCATCTGTGTAAAATAAAAGAGTGTGTATGAGAAAAACACTCAAAAACCCAAAATACCCAGAGACATCAAAACAAAGGAAAAAATGATATACATAAAATTACAAAGCATTTGCCTAGTGGAGAAGTAGGCAAAATACTTCTTCAGATAGAGCCCTCTACGGGGCTCCATGAGTGGAATTCCATTACAGTCCTGAAGTTTATAAGCTCCTTTTGAGAGAAATTTGGTGACTATGTAAGGAGCAAGCCATAATGGTTGAAGTGTTCCTGCCCCCAAGAGGTCGTGTCTCTGATCATAAAGTAGAACGAGATCACCTTATTGGAAAGAACGAGGCTTGACAATTTGTCATATTGAGCTTTGACTTGGCACTGGTGAGCTTCGAGTGCCAGTGTGGCATCTTGACGAGTTTCTTCCAAGTGATCGAGTGAGAGCAAGTGCTCTTCTGTGGTAGTGGTGCCAGATAGGAGTTCAACAATGAGCTTGAGTGATGGAATCTCACACTCGATTAGGAGTACTGCTTCTAGGCCAAATGCAAGTTGGAATGGTGTGAAGCCTGTAGCAGTTTTTACTGACATGCGGTATGCCCATAATGTGGAATATAAATTTTGATGCCATGTTATTTTATGATTGCCGACTAACGGATGAATCATGGTTTTGAGGACACCATTTACGGCTTTGACTTGAACATTTTCTTGTGGATAGTAGGACGAAGACTGATTTTGTCGAAAACCTAGCATGGAAGTTAATTCCATCATCATATGGTTCTGAAAATGTGATCCATGATCTGTGATGATCGAGAGGGGTATACCAAAACGACAGATAACCTAATTGAACAGGAACAAAGCAACGATTTCTCCATCGACCCTAAAATTGGGAATGGCTTTGGCCCATTTTGTGAAGTAGTCGACTACAACTACAATGTAGTTGTGTCCATCCACAAAAGTAGGATTTCATGTAATGAAGTCAATTCCCCATTTAGGGAAAGGGCCAAGAGACAACCAGATGGAGAGGGGTGGGGTGGGCGCACATTTTCTTCGTGAAAATTTGACACAGATGGCACTTCTGAACTGCTGTGATGCAGTCTTTAAACAAAGTGGGCCAATAATAGCCTGCATGTAAGATTTTCTGGGCAGTAGCTATGCCAGAAAGATGACCTCCACACACCCCCGTGTGGTAGACATTTAAAATGTGTTTTTCCTCATTAAAAGTGAGACAACGTCGAAGAATAGTATCGAGACCACGACGATATAGAGTATCGTTTAGCACGAGATAGTGTTTCACTTGGTGGAAAATACGTCGATGTTCGTCGAACGTGAAATTTGGGTGGAAGAATTGAGTTTGAAGGTAGACCAAAATGTCTCCATAGCAACGATCAGAAGAATCGACTAAGTAGACGGATTCATCAAGAAATGGATCATGAGCTACATCCTCTGGTCAATTCTGGGAACGTCCGACAGTAATTCGGCGAAGGCTAGAGATTTCTTTGCTTTGGCAACAGTGAACACCAAGTCGAATTGTTGGAGGATTACAATCCATTTGGAATATTTTCCTCCAATAACTTGTCAAGACAAAATGTGTCGCATGGGATTCTCCAAATTAATGATGGTAGTCTACCACAGTAATATATAGTGTTGGAGTCGGGTGACAACGAAGACCACCGCGAGAGAGAGTTTCTCCACATGTGAATATCATAGTTTGGGTCCGATGAGACCTTTTGACAAGTAATATATCACATGTTCACTATCGTCATCGTGAAATTGAACTAGGACTATTCCAAGTGAGGATGGTGAGGCTACCAGGTAGAGGGGAAAGTCGTGAGTAGTTGGGGGCACTAAGAAGTGGGGCAGAAACAAGTTCTCGTTTCAAAGCATCAAATGAAAATTGAGCTTGGTCATCCCACAAATATAATGTTCCTTTATTTAATAAACGCATAAAGCATTTCGTCATCTTGGCATAGTTGACTATGAAACGACGTAAAAAGTTTTCCTTCCCTTGAAACGTTGGAGTTGTAGAATGGATTGTGGTGTGGGTATTTCAATGATTGCCTTAACCTTATCAAGATCAACCCTAATCCCGTGGTTGGAGACAATAAAGCCCAGAAGATGCCCAGACACGACAAAAATTACGCACTTATGTGGATTTAGATGTATTTTGTAGACCCTACACCAAGAAAAGATTTGTTTAAGATGCGGGAGGTGATGGGATTGCTTCTTGGAATGAGCTAGAAGGTCATCCAAGTAAGCCTATACAATATGCCTAATGTCGTGAAAGGCATAGTCCATAGCCCTTTGAAAATTTGATCCTTCATTCTTTAGACTGAATGGGAGTTTACGATATGCAAATGTGCCCCAAGGACAGATCAAGGTGGTTTTATGTTGGCCATATTTTTTAATCGCAATCTGGTTATATCTTGAGAAACCATCCATAAAGGAAAAACATTCACATCCAGGTCAATCATCAAGAATATGATCTACGAACGCCGTAGGATAATTGTATTTTGGAAAAGCGGCGTTCAAATCACGATAATCAACACAGACCCAGATGGTGCCTTGTTTTTTGTCTATGGGAACCGGATTGGAAACCTATTCCATCAAAGGAACGAAATAGATGAAACCAGTGTTTAAAAGTTTTCTGACTTCAGTCTTAACGACGGCTGCTTTGCGTGGGTGGACAAGTCGGAGTCTCTACCAAACAGGTTTCGCATTATCATAAACTTTGATTTCATACTCGACTGTAGACAGATCTATGCTGGGTATTATGTCATAAGACATAGCAAATACATCATGGAATTCCTTAAAAAGGGATGTGAAGTGTGCAATTTCCTCAATATTGCAATCTAATCCAATCTGAATGTTTTCCACGATACCTGTTTTGACCGAGATATCAATGAGAATAGTCTTAGATTTCCCATGTTCCCTTCCAAATCGATAGTTTGAACAATCGTGTAAACAGAGGGAACGATATCAAGTGGGTCAAAAGACGGGATTTGAGTAGTTATCATCTCCAAATAGAACATTGAAGCACGATGGTGGAACTCTCCCCAAGGTCGTTCTTCTAGAGACATGACCTCTCGAATAGCTTCTTTCATAGTTAGGACTTCATCGAGGAGATATTTAGAAAGAACCGTGATAGGTGGGAGGTTTGTACCATTGGTCGAAACCAAAGCTGTGGAGGGTTCAGCTGTAATTTGGATGGCTTGATAAGCCAACTCGACTAGTGAGAGTGGCATTTGATCTCCGCAGGAATCAATGTCTAAAGGCACTGATAGGATCCATGGATCAATAGAGCCATCCAACATGGTGTATATCATTGCAACCATATGTGGAACCTCAGGCAGCGGGAGAGGAAATCAACCCATCAGGGAAGATGTCTTCAGAAGACTGTTACCAATACCGACATACAAGTCAGGAAAACCTCCTAATAGGCGTACCGTGCTACTTCGTAACATGGAATAATTAGGGGTGCAAAAGCATAACTGATCCACTATGACTATTTTCCCATCCAAGGGAAAGAGGATGAGTCGGAAGATTGAAGAAACAATGGCAGTCATTGCGTAAGACCAACTGTGACCCAGCAAAAGATTATAGTCAAGATGACGATCTATGACTTCGATGTCCACTGTTATCAATTTCCCACTAAGGGAAATGGGAAAGCTAGCAAGGTAGCCTATTTGGAGGAAAGTGTGGCCATCGAAAGCTTTAAGGGAATTCGATGGCAGAGACAAAGTAAGATAACCCAAAGAAAGCCAGCAAGTAGTTGACATAATGCAGGTCGAAGCACCTTCATCTATGACAGTACGATGGATTTGAGGTGAAACAAATCACTCTAGCTCATATAAACAAATCTCCCAACTCTATGCAGCTAAAATAAGCCAAAACCCCATAGCCTAGCTCATGCAACAACTACTGAAGCAAGGAATGCGTTATCCTAATGAGGATTTCTATAGAAAATTATGACAGAAGTCCGATATAGAGTTTATATTAATCATACAACAAAGAAATGGAGGTTTAACCCTTTATACAACAGAAACAAGACACCCGACAAAGGTTTTCGGCAAAATGCATGAATAACAAGCAGCACTGCAGAAAATAATGTAGTTACTGCATCTATGTATTATACATGGCTGAATATGAAAAGAGATAACATAATAATACAAGAAAATTTCCCTAGGCCTCTTATTAGCATTTTCGGAGGGAAATAAACACCTCCTCCTCAAAGATTAGCATTAAATCAAAGGGTGAAACCCTGTTGTTGTTGCTCTTGCATAAAAGACGCAATTTACTAAAGGAGATTGCACTGTGGCTGAGTATGTATGAATGGCCCCAAGCCAAATGCTGAAATGAAGCTCAAATCACTCCCCTTTGATCCCTTAAGTAAGTTGATCCAAAGAGGATGGAATTCCCGCACAGGAATTCCTTGCACTAAGAACTGAAGCTTGCAAGTAGTCACAAGACCCAAATAGATGAATACATGAATGATATCTTTGATGCTATGCCCTTCCTTTTATCTTTGGTGAGCCTCCTCACCCCGGACCCCACACAATGTTGAGGTGACTTCCTCATGAAGCTTCTTCTTTCAAAACTGTGTTGTCCTAGCTAGCCTCCCTCCTCTTTGTAGCAGCGTTATTGACTTGGTCAA